>PVLA01006436.1:101028-124256 GCA_004027455.1 Hydrochoerus hydrochaeris | reverse complement strand
TTTTTTGTTTTTATGTTTGAATAAAATGGATTTGAAAACAACTCTTGTCCCATACAGGCACTTTTAACTGTCTATTGATCTTACTTCCAAATTTTCAGGGTTGATCTATCTTCTGATTTCTAATCCTCTTAAAATCTTGCTAATTTGAGATTACAGTGCAGGAGAAACTTCATCATAATTTATAATTGTTACTTTGTTTTAGGTATTATATAAAATGCTTTAACATTATCCTCCCAATCCAATATGTAAAGAAGGGGTCAATATTACCCTTACATAAGAATTGGGAAAATAAAGTTTAGAGAAGCAAATTTATTTGCTCAAGGTCACAGAACTATTTAGGGGTAGCAAATAATTCAAATAAGCAGCCAGGCATACGTGAACTCTGAGCCAGTCTTTCATAGAGGATTTAGGATTATTCACACTCAGAAAGGCCAGCAACAGGACCATTCCTAGTAAATGCTCAGTAAACAAGCACTAATGTTTAACTAAGTGAACAACTACATGGTCAATGTGTCCAGATTTCTACTATCATATATATTTTATCATCCTGAGAATGTTTATTCATTTTTATGATGGGGATCAGTGGTTGCTGGCTGCTTTAGTGAGTGTGCTCAACTACTGAACATGTGGTGCTAGAAGTCCAGGATGGGGCCGCATGGAAACTCTTGTTAGGGTGTCACCCCAGATGGTGCAGCAGGAGGGTGGAGACAATACTCAGCTGAAGCGATGGGGGTGGGAAGACACAGGTGGCAGCTGACTCACTTGCCACAAGTCACTGGCACCTGTAGCATCTCTGGCATGTGAGCCAAGGACTGCCAACGGCCAGCCTGTAGGACACTGTGACTGTCTACCTTGAGGGCTGCACACTCTTGTTATATGTGAGCTGCTGGGCATGGACAACAGGGAAAGAGTCCTGCAATGCTGTGGTACTGGACCTCACTGTACCCACATCCGCCAGCAGTTGGGGAAGTGTGTCACGCCTTGCTTTCTTGACAAACTAGACCATCTTGGCTCATTTTCATCTTTTTAAAACCTTTAGTGTGGTATGTTAGTTTTTAAATGAATTTTATTGGAAATAGTAAAGGTAGGCAACACAGTCTTTATAGAAAAATGGTTACTATGGTAGAACAAAGTAATGTATCCTTCACCACTCATAGAAGAGGAGCTGTAATCTACACATTCTCCCAAATTTTGATTCTGAGTATAATTTTTTAGCTCTAGTCTCCCCATTGTACATTATATCTTTATTTATTTAATTTTAAAGATAATAACCCCTCAAAAAAACCAGACTAAATTCAATAAAAAAGCAATGAAATTGGTACAGAACGTCAAAGCAGAATAGGAAGAAAACAATAGCTACCATAGTGTATCATGTTATCTTCACAATAGCTGTCCATTCCATCAGATACGCGAAATCAAACCCCAAAACCAGAATAAAACCAATCAAAACTGAATATTCAATAAAGCAAAACAATTAATTGGAACGGAACAGTGAGAACAATATTGGATTTCAAAAAGCAGGTAGAAGGAAATCCCCCATCTTTGTCTACTGCACACGGTTACAGCTCCGCCTGTCCTCCAAGCCAGCGGGCTGCTTACGGGGCAGGGGATTCTCAGCCTTTGCTCCAGTAGGCTTGCTAGGCTCACAGGATGCACTACCTGACTCTTCTCTTCCTGGACCCTGCAGGACTCGTGCAGCTTACTAGAAAGGCTGGCTAGTTGCCTTGTTAGCTGGCTTCCCAGGGCCAGCATGGCCGACTCTCCGGAGGCACGGCGCTCTCTGACTTTTCTCTTCCTGGACCCTGCAGAGCTTGCCCTTTTCTTTCTTTTTTTTTTTTTTTTTAAATCAGAAATCAAACACAAGACCTCATGCTTGCAAGGCAGATGCTGTGCTGCTGAGCTACACCCCTGGCGACATTAAGACTTTAGATTTGCTCACTCTTCATAGTTGCTACATGTATCCTTTCAAACAATGTTTTCCTATTCCTCCTTCCACACTGTAACCGTTCTATTCACTGTTTTATTCGCCATCTCTCTATATCCAACCTTTTCATTACATTTCATACATAACATCATACAATATTTTTTATGTGTCTAGTTTATTGCACCGAGTAAAATATCCTCTAGCTCCATCCATGTTGTAGTGAATGGTAGTAAGATCACTTCACTTTTTAAGGCTGACTAATGTTTCATGGTGAATATATATCACCATATTCTATCCATTTATTTGTGGATAGACACCTAGGTTGTTTCCACAACTTTCCTTTTGTGAATAGTGTTGAAATGAGCATGAGCATGGAGACATTTTAACAAGGTGCTGATTTCATTTCCTTTGGGACTGTACCAAGGAGAGGATTTTTCAGACCAAGCTGGGTTAACAGAAGTGGCTCCTTGAACACCACAGTTTCACAGAGAGCTGCTCTAGTGTTGGGATGTCTGAGTTCTCATCCTCTTGTGAGACCTTAGAAAAGTGGCTTCAGTCCTTGGGCTTCAGTTTTCATACCTATAAAATGAAAAGTTGAACTAAACTGCCTTTAACTTCCCTTCTTATTTTCTAATTCTTTGTGTTGGTTTCCTTGCATTTCATATAAATTTAGATTTTCATATTTTAAAGGAATGTAGAATAAGTGTCATACAGAGAAAATGCAATAGACTTTTGAAGATAATTGAATCTCTCAGGCCTTAAACACAGTATGAACTTAAGAGCGAGACTGAATTAATGGGTGAGTTAATTATTTTAGTGCTCTAAGAAATAAGCATTTCGTATGACTGCCTCAGACGTAATGAGAAATGCCCAGTCTAATAAAAGGGAATTGGTTGAGCCTTCTAGGATATTACTAAGAGTAAGTTTTACTGGGAAAGTTTCTAGGATCTAGAATAAAACTTAAATATCAAATTCTCTGCATATACTGTCTGCATTATAAATAATAATTTTAGTAGCTAGTATTTACTGAGCACTTTGAAGTGTTAGAAATGGTGCTACATTGCCGGCATTATGTTACTACCCTATCTGTAACTGATGATAGTGCTGGGGTCCAGAACTTGTCTAGCATGTGCAAGGCCCTTGGTCCAAACCCCAATAGTGCCAAAACATAAACAATAAAATCAAAAGCCATGGAAATTCTGAGAGTTCAGAACTTTTATTATACTCATTTTACAAAAGAAGTGACAGAGGCGCAGGGAAGGTAAGAAACTTGCACACAGCAAGGACATGACTCAACCTGCAGCCCAAACCAGGTCAGTCAGACTCCAAAGACCTCGCCCATAGCCACTCAGCGGATGGCCTCCCCGGAGCACAGCCTGTGGAAACTTCCTCTGTCGACGCTGAAGTAAGGGTTAAGCAAATCAGACTTATGATCTGCTGTACAGTAGGGTAAGTACAGTTAGTAACAATATATTTTTGAAAAATTCTAAGATAGTAGGTTTAAAGTGTTCTTACCACAAAAATGATAATGATAATTACTTCTACCTGAGATAATTCATATGTTGTCATTCCATAATGAACGTACATTTCAAAACAACATGTTCACAATAAATGCATACAATTTGGTCCATTAAAATCATTTTTTAAGGCAATTTGCCTGCTGTCTTGGTAAGCGTCCCTGGCTTGAGCCAGGAGAAGAACAAATCAGCATGGGCTGAGAATCAAACATCTTCCCTCCCCCTACCCCACACCCTGTCAGCAACTGGGGACAATTTTCTGGGCATCTCTTGGGTGAATGACCATATGCAGTGTGGCTAGTATGGGGGATTTCCTTCTGTTTTCTGTTCAAAGGCAAAGGTTGTCCTCATTGTTATGTTTTGTTATGATTGTTTTGCTCTAATCAATATTCTCCTTCAATTGGCTTTATAATGCTCTGTTTTTGGTTTGATTTCACTATACCTAATTGACTGGACAACTATTGTGAAAATAACAAGATATACAAAAGTACCTATTGCTACTATTCCAGTATCCTGCTGGGAAGTTCTGTACCAATTTTACTGCACTGACTCGATTGGCTTTGTTCTGTCATGTTCTGTATGTATTTTTATTACCTTCAAAATTTTTTTAAAAAATCGTTTTTTAAAAGACCCACTACTGGCCATGTGTGGGCTGCTGCCAGGCTGGAACAGATAGACCCCAGCCTCTCCCTGAGAGCCAGTGCCATTTGCAGACTGGAGGTAGAGAGGAGAAGGCCACACCAGCAAGCAGACCCAGCCTGGGAAGCAATGCCATGCATGGGCCGCCCCCAGACTGGAACAGCCACACCCCAGCCCCTCTGGGGGCTGGCAAACAAGAAGTACCAACACCCCTCCCACCATAAGCGACTGGCTCATCCTTAGAGACACAGGCTGTGATGACAGCTATGGAGGTGAGATGCAACTGGATGCTGGGGTGCTCTGGTGTTTCACTGACCTTGCAGGTCTAGGACCAGTGGTCTGATCACAGGTTCAGAGGATAGTGGTACACAGTGTGGCATCTGGGGGGCTTGCTTTCTGAGGGTTGCAGCCATTGTTGCTTCCCTTAGGTCTTATTTTGGAAGTCCTATACCATTTCCATTGTTTTGTTGGGTTGGGTTTTATTTTCTATTGTTTTGTTTATGTCAAATCTGATGGCAGGAGCAGCTTTTTCAAAGATAGCAAGAAATAGTATGGTAGCAATTTTGGATTTACTATTGGTTTGTTTTGAAGTCCTTTACTGCATTCATTGTTTTGTTTTTATTGTTTCTATTCTATTCTGTTCTGCTTGATTTTTATTATCTCCGAAATTATCTGCAGCTATTTTGAAGACATCAAGAGGCAGTATGGTAACTATTGTGGATTTTGCAGTTTTGAAGACCTGTATCTCTTACACTGGTTTGTTTTGATTGGTTTTATTGTTTTATCCTCTTTAAAATAAAATTTTAAAAAAAGACCCACTACCTTCACACACACAAAGTGGTTTTAATGTTTTGAAAATCCACTTATAAAAGAGTAAGAATATAGTCTTCATATATATCACAAATATAATAGTAGTATATGAGCCACTTTTCCAATTAGGAAATTAAATATGTAATCTCAAATAGAAATATTTCATTGTTCTCAGAACAAGATGAAAGATACACTATCCCTTTGATAATTAGAAAAATAGCTTTTAAAACATGAAATAGCATTTTTCCCTATCAGATAAACAAAAACAGAAAGACTAATACTTTCTACTGCAGTTGAGCATGTGGACCTCAGTTCATGGTCCTGATAGAAATCTAAATTGATGGGGCTGGAGATTTAGTTCAGTGGCATAAGTGCCTGCCTTGCAAGCAGGCAATCGTGAGTTCAATCCCCGGTACCGATAAAAAAATAAATAAATAAATAAATAAATAAATAGGAAATCTAAATTGATTTGGGGGAAATTTAGAAATACCTCTTCAAGAATTTAAAGTTTCACACTTCTTGAGGAATTCTAATTCTAGCAACATACCCTACAGAAATAGTCTCATGTACCAAAATACACACATTTTATTTTAAATTTGTGTCATGTTTGAGCAAAATGTGACCAATAACCTACAAGTGAGAAATGGGGCCATTAAATAAAATAATTCAATGACTATACAATAAAATACTATGCAACTATTCATATATAACCTTTTATGTAACGTTAATAGATGAACTAAAAGTAACAGAGTAATGGGTTAGATTTGGGGTAAGAAAATTAGATGGGTATATGGTCCTTTCCAGAAAACAGGTTGTGACAGATGCCTAGACAGCTGACATTTTAAGAGGACAGGGAGAATGGAAAGGCTGCATTTCCAGCTATTCAAAATGTAATTTTCATGCTGTGTACTGTCCTGAATGAGAAGGTACGTAATGACCCAAGAGGGAATAAAGGATCTGAACACAAAATAATTGAATTTCCTGGCATAGAGAAGACAGTCAACCCTGTAGGCCTGGGTTGTTCAATCTTTTCCATCAGACACAGGACCCTAAAACATTGGTGCATGCTGGCAGTTCTTTAGTGGACTGTGGCAAGGCCATCGGTGGAGTACTATGTTCTCAAGGGCTACCTGCCCCTCAAAGTCAACACCTACTGCCTGTCCAGTGTGATTTGACAGCATCAGAACCCTGACAGTTGTCCTTCCCTCCTGCCTTCAGATTGTAGAAATGCTTCGGCAAGATAATCTTGTGTTTTGTAATCATAGATGAACTTCGCATATAGATGCACAGATTCAAGGTAGGCTATGAATAGCACGTCTCCAGGGACCTGTTCTGATAAGAGTCAGTCCTAGATACCTGAAGAGGGTGGGGATTACACAAGGCTAGGACTCCCCCTGCCAATTTCATCTATTTTAATTCCTACTGCTTAAGCCTGTGGCTCTACTAGATTCTTGGCTGTCATGTAGGTCTCTGAACCCTGCCTCAATATTTAGGGAAGTAACAGAAATGAGACAAAACAAATACACACTGAGTCCTCCAAGTCTACCTTCATACAGTGGAATAGCAACCATCAAACAACAAGCGGAAAATAATACAGGACTTAGAACCTGAAAGACAGGGTCATATCCACCCTGAAGCTTCTATAGCTTTGGACAACTTCTTTAAGAAAACAATGCAAATTTATGAGTACAAAGTTAGTCTGGGGCCTTACAAATGGCTCTAAATAACCTTCTCTACATTACGGCAAACCTGCTGCTGGAAATGGAGCTCCAGGAAGGAAGAGAACATCATTGAGTAGTTTTGGAACCTGTTTAAAACTGAAGTCATTTTTTTTTTTACCTATTAAAAGCTAAATTTTTAAATAATCATTATATTTGCAAGAGTAACTTTGGAGAAAGAGAATTAACTAGGTGACCATCTCATGAAAAACTTCATGTTCACACAAGCAAAATCACAATAAGAAAATGGTAAAACCTGCTAGTCATTACACTGAAATATCTTATTACCCATTAATTTGTTGAAATCCAAAAGTTTTACCTAGTGAGAGCATGAGGCGTCCTATGCTGTTACTCAGCACAAACGACTCCCATGGGGGAAGAGTATTTCCCACAATTACAAATGTGCACATTGTTTGACCCAGCTATTCCACCTCTACAGATACATTCAGCAGTACACTGGAAGGCCTGCAAAGCAGTGATTGTAGATGTTATCCACTGAAGCACAGTTTGTACGTCAAACTACTGGAGACAAATTCAAGGGGAGACCAGCTAAGTAAATCATGCAATATTCCCTCAGTAGGATATTGAACAGCTGAAAAATTAGCAAGAAAGCACTCATGTAATAATTTAGGAAAATCTTCAATCTATATTTTCAAGTGACAAATGAAAATTCAACACATTTCATGAACTACCTTTGATGTAATATATTTCGTAGAAGCACAGATTAATTTTAGTAACATTTTGCCAACAACTTGCCATTTTGCTATCTCAAGGAAGTGAACTGCATACCTCAGGAACTTTTCTTGGAAGGAAGGGAGATTTATTTTGTACTTTTACGTTTTGAAGCACAAAAAAAAAATTTAAATTTTTGTGTAATTCTCACCAACCATAAACTGACGAAATGTGAGATTGTTCAGGAGTTCAAACTTTCCCAGGAAGACAAGGTCCATACTTGATGCAGACTAAACAGGAAAACTAAACTGGAGAAGACTGGATATTTTTACCTCTGCTGGAGGGTGAACTACTCACATTTAAGTCTCATTGGTTCTTTAATTGTTCGATGTGTTTATGATTGTAAATGAAACTTTTTAAGAATTTTTTGTTAGTGGACCAGGTACAATTTCAACAAAATTGCTGTTTAGTTGAAACAGCTATGAATTCTTCTCTGAGTTCTTGATACAGCTGCTTTTAGTTACTCGGTGATAAAGAGACCTCTCTCTCCCAAGCCCAGTGTTAATGAATTCTATCATTCAAAAAGGGAGGTGTGTGTCTGACACATGAGAGGAGACAGAAAGAACAATGAAATCCACTGTTTAGTTCTTTAGCCTTGCTAAGAATTCAGAGTTACTTTGCTAAATGTAAAGAAGGCCAGGTCCCTTGGAACCTGGTTAATCACCAAACATAAGGACTCACATCCTAGATAAATAAATGAGATGGAGAATATTAGATTCTCCTTATGCGTCAGTATAGTGAACATAAGAAATGTTTCACTGGTTAAGAGTGATAACTCAGTCAATAAAGAATTAGGATATATGAGAAATCTTTTGCTACTGATAGGTTTTGCATCCCAAGAGTTCTTTAGAGTTAAGAATGTGTTTCAAGACTGATGTTTCTTTGAGATAAATAAAATTTTCAGAACGGTACAGTTTGTGTGCTGAAGCATCTGTTTCCACCAGATGGTGCTAGAGCTTCTGCCAACTACATCACTTACATTTCCTGCTAGAACTAGAAATACCAAAGACTGTAGGCTTTTTTTTTTTTTTTTATCATTAGACAACCGTTTATTGATTGTAATGTCCATGGGTCATTGGGAAATGCAACTCGTCCTGGCCACTTTCCACCCATCTCGAGGGTCGCTCTTTTAGCAGAGCCTGTCCTTACCCCTGTGGCCCTCATCAACCATACTTTCCCTTGAATTTCTGTGGCTTTATGATTTTTATCCCTCTTTGGGCTTCTTGGAGGTTGCTTTAGAATATTATTTTACAATTTCCATCTAAATGTTCCAAATGCTTATAAGGCAGGGACCATGTCATAATTATCTTTGTGTAACCCACATCGACTAAAGCATCCTACCGTTAATTTATGCACAGCAAGGGGATGAAGCACATAAACAGTCTGAAGTAGGTGCTTAGTGATTCAAGTAGTCTGAGTGATAGAAAAGATGCTGGTCCTGTTTGGCCACCATCTAGACAGAGGAAAATGATCTTATATGCAATAATATTTCTGGAGCTTTTTATCTCTTAAAAAAAAACAGGATTGAATTGTCCTCACTCCATGGTTTTTATGATTGTTTTTGTGGTTTAATGTCTTGCTCTTGTGCCTTGAAAATCTTCAGTATTTCCCCCTTGAGAGAGCCAGTAAGGCAGGAATACTGTTTAATACAAAGAAACAGAAAGATGTTTCTGCTGAAGTGATGGCATCTCTCTCTCTATTCCTCCTCGTTGTCCTCTCCACTGTTTTCTCTTCTGTGCTTCTTTGCCTTGGCAGGAAATACAGTGATGTGGCTACACAGTACTCCCTCTCTCCTCTGCAACATCCACTCTAAGCTCATGGGAGTATGGGGTGAGCACAGGCTCTGTGGACCAAATGAGAGCAGGGCGCACACTTATTATCTAAGGCAGGGGAGGAGACTGCCGTGTGGCCCAGGAGCAGTGACTATATTTTGGGGGTGGAAAAAAAGTTTATAAACAGGGACAAAAGTGGAAGAGGGACACTTGTACTAAGCACAATCACTGTATGGGGACTTGACAGTGAAGCAGCCACTCCAGACACAGCTAGGACTCGAGACTGTGGACAAGACCAACAACTTTGTGGGAGCAAAGGGGAAAGGCATGTCAGACCAATAAAGGCAAAATTAAAGCTATTTCCATGTTCAAGGTAAAAGTGCTATTACCATTTCTGGCTTGTGTAACCTCCCTCAGAAGAGGCACTACCCAAGGACCTAATTTATCCTCTCAATAATATGGAGAGATTTGCCCCCACCCAAAAAAAACGCAAGATACAAAAAGAAGACAAGTTTAAAAAGTGAATGCATGCTTCCCTTTTCTCCAGAATAGGAAACGTGGTGGTTGATTGATTGTGTCAACTTGAGTAAGAGAAGCTCAGCTATACTGGCTCAGCAGTTCTACACCTTAGGGTGTGGAAGGCTCAGCCTATGGCAGCTCACTGGCAAAATCAAGGAGGATGGATCTGCTTCTGGTTCTCTGGAGGAGATCCAGTCTTTGCCTTCACCTTGGATATCATCTCCTGGCTTCCAGCAAAGACTCTTCAGATCCTGAAGCCCCATGGCACACACTCTTCAGCCTTCCATGACAGACCCGTTAGCCTCCTGCTATGGACTCCCGTGGAACACTCCAGCATGCTCCAGACCTTCCGCTGAATCCTTCAGCTTCCAGGGTGCAGACAGACCCTCCGCATCATTCCTCATCCAACTCTGGGGGTGGCCACTGTAAGAGTCTTACAAATTCCTATATATTTGTACATCCTATATTATATCTGTTTCTCTAGTAACCACTAAACAACACTGGAAAACATGTATTTTACATATGTGTACATGGGCATATAAAGTATATATTAAAATTATAGCAAAAGTATTTGGCTTTAAGTTGGTGCCCCAGGAAATTTTAGGACACTAATTCCCCATACTTCCCCATATAAGAGCTAATAAAAATATTTATGTACACATTGGTTGTATTTGTACATGTACTTATACAAAATGAATATATTTGATTCAAATATATATACATATACATACACAGTAAGATAAAGTAAGGGTAGATAAAGAGAAAATAGACCAAAAGAAACATAATAATGCTAGGCAAAAATAAGAGTTCACCACATGCTAAATCATCTCCTGGTATCTTCAAGGGCCTGGTTCCAGGACCCCTGTGCATTCCAGGGTGTGGGGATGCTAAAATGCCTTGTATGCAATGGTGCACTATTTGCTTAGCACCTATGCAACAATCCCATATACTTTACCTCCAGGTTGGCTGTCACACCAACTGCAATATAAAGACTATGTAAACAGTTGTTACACTATATTGATTAGGGAATAAGTACCTGAGAAAGGATACCTGAATATGGAGGCAGAGTCTGATATAGAGGGATGAATATATATATATATATATATATATATATATATATATATATATGTGTGTGTGTGTGTGTGTGTGTGTGTGTATATATATATATATATAATATATATATATTTAAATTTTATTAGTACATGTTTGCAGTTCATAATGACTGCATTCATTGCGGGGAGTTGATATGTGTACATAATATACCCTAATTCTATTTGTTTCAATGTAAGTGGTATAAATGCCCTTCAAACAGGCTTTTAATTCCTTTCCCTTCTCCTGTCCTCCTCCTGCCAACTCTGATTTCTTTCCCTTTTGTAAAAGGTCTGTCTCCTGGCTTGCTATTATATTACTGCTCTATATTTATATCTTGTTTCTCATATAAGGAAAACCATGCAATATTTAGCTTGTGTGTTTGATTTTATTCACTTAACATTACAGTATCAAGGTTCATCCATTTTCCTACAAATGATACACGTTTATCCATGACAGACCCTTACCCATTTTTCATAAATAAACCATGTTTTTTCATCTAATCATCTTTTGATGCCCATATAGGCTGCTTCCAAGCTCAATTATGAATTGTGCTTCTATAAATACAAATAGGCATATATCACTATAACATGAAGTTCTCAACTCTTTGGGGAAGATACCTAGAATAGCAGGATCTAATGGAATTTCTAGTTCTAGTTTCTTGAGAAATCTCCATACTGCTTTCCATGGTGGTTGTACTAGTTTACATTCCCACCAACAATGTATAAGAGTTTTATTTCCCCTACAGCCACACCAGGATTCATTGTCATTTGATTGCTTGTCATTTGATTACAACTTTCTTATTGAATTTTGTTTTTCAATTGAGAGGAGAAATATGAATGATATAAATATCCTTCAAGCAGGCTTTACTGTTTCAGTTTCTTCTAGGATCTCCATCAACTTTTCACTGAGATGCAATTTTCATGAACTTCTATCATAAGAAATAGAAGCACTGTTTTAAGGCTAGATTTTGAGAGTCACGGTTTCCCATTCAAATATGCTTATCAATAATCACCACCATTCTAGACTCATTTGGAGCTGCTTCTCTCTTCTATCTCTGTGCTAGTTTGGTGTTCACCTGCAGTTCCCCTCAGAGGTTCAGTGGTGACTTGTCTCCATAGTAATTTGTGTATTCAAAGGATTCACTTATTTCTTAAGCAAAACCGAAACTTGACAGATACCGTCTTGATACCCAGTAAGTAGTGGAACACATGAACCCCAACCTATATAATGAGTGACATCCCCCAAAGGCCATAAAGACCAGTGAGATACAACAGAAAGGTAGACAGGGAAGTGGAAACACCAGCTACAGGACAATGCACATTGTTCACTCAACTGGCTCCACATTTGGGACATTTCTCTTGAAAAGACTTGTATCAGTCAGTTCTCCTACTTTTGACACAAAATATCCAACACTCACAATTTATAATAGAAGAGATTTACATTGTTTTCAGGGATTCATGGTTCCCTGGTCAGCAGAAGCATCATGGCGGAAGGGTTTCGTGGAGCAAAGCTGCTTACTTCATGAAGACTAGGAAGCAAGGCAGGAGAACAGCAGCAGAGAGGAAAGGATGCCAGACAAGACATAATAGCAAAGGGAAAACCTCTATAACACCCCAACACATCCACAGTGTGCCTCACTCATGGCTGGTGTGGCCCTCAAGACACTCCAGTTGACAGTTGAGCTTAATTGTCTGAAAGCTTTCATTAGTGATAGTTTTAGGCAGTGGATCTTTAGGGGGATAATAACACAGATGAAGTCACTAGAGTAGAGCTTAGGACATGGGATCAAGGTCTTTAAAAAAAAAAAGGAGGATATCAGAACTTCTTCTATCTGCAGCATATGAAAAGGCAGCCATTTGCAAGCCAAGAAGAGAATCCTCACCACAGACCTATCTCCTGGCCTTTGGGTCTTGGACATAGCATTCAGAACTGTGAGAATGAAATGTGTGTTGTTTAGGGCACCAATTCAGTGTTGCTTTGTTGAAGCATCCTGGTGACTAACAAAGGTAAATTCTCACAGCATCTCCAAGACTGGACAAACATAGATATGTTGCTTTGATTTTATAGATAAATAGAAGGACTCAGTTCTTTAGCTAGAACCATATCATGAGTAGTGCATCTACATCTTATTCTCTCCATGATAAGTTCACTCCATTCTCTATTTAGTACGAATTGATTGATCATCTTCTCTAAACAGTGAACACTGAAGTCACAAAGACAGAGATTTCATGTTCCCAAATATTAGTAAGCATGCAAATTAGCAGGTAAAATAGATACAATAGATAAAAACTAGTTACTATAACCTAGCCATAGAAAAGTACTAACAGAAATGCATTTGGATATGTTATGGTGGCACAAAATGAAACACGACTACTTCATTTGGAGAAGTTGGGGCAGGTCATCTGTAAAGTAACGAGAATATTTACCGAAAAGAATTAGAAGGAATTTTATGAATAGACAGAGAACAGCAGGAAAAATATTTGAGACACAGAGATGATTGACTAACAAAATTATGAAGTAAGATTACAGCAGGCAGATTAGTGGTTTAACATTGGAGAGGCCCAGAGCACAGAGTGTACACCAGCAGGAACAGGAGAGACGGGGAGACTGGAGATGAAGGCAAGAAGTACACTGAGAAAGACCTTCTCATTGAACTCACAGGATTTTTCATGAGGCAGATGGGTTACAATTATTTCCTCACTCTCTGTGCTTCCTTCACTTTCCTCTAAAGTTATGAAGAGTCTCTATACCTAAGTCCAAACTTGCTCCAGCCCTAAGGGTCCTTAGGTCTTGATACTCAGATTCTTTTGTTCCCCTTTGAAAGACAGAAGGCTGGCTAATCACCACTTACTAGGTCTCTGTGTTGGCTTCATTACTGGGTAAAAGACCAGGGAAACAACCAATTCCATAGGTACTTCAATCCTATAGTTATTTCAGGGAGAGAATTATATAAATACTTTAGGAGTCACCAAGTCAAGCATTTTAATCTCAATACTAAACGGCAGTGAAGCTTTCCAGAAATTTAATGCAAATTGATCAAACAGTGTGTGCCTAGAGGAATCCACAATAAATAAAAAAAACTATGTTCAAAAGAATTTATTTTGCTTTGGAGGAGGTGGAAGCTAAGACCAAGTGAGCCACCTAGGGGATTAACAGATACTTTTAGGAAGACCCCACATAAAATAGATTCCCCCCTGGTTCTTGTGGTGGGACAATTGCTAAAACTTCTGTAGACGTGGTCAGGAAGTCCTCAGATTTCACAGGAGACCATTCTGTTCTACACAGCCTACTCTTTACTTATTCAAAAAACATTCATTGTAGGTCATGTTTAAAACACTGAGAATATAAACAGAAAAAAAATGGAGCCACTGTTCTTGAGAAACACAAATGGTATGATGAAGAAATTAAAAGCAAAAATCAATTCTCTAGACTAGAACTCACTGGAAAAAATGGAAATGAAATGTAAGGTTTAATTCACAGCAGTATAAAATCTATAAAGCAAGTATAAATATCTTAAATAAAAAATACATAGGAAAAAAATTAATCTTCTAAAGAACATATAAAATGAGAAGAGTAATTGGAGAGGCATTCTACACTCTTTTTCATTCTACACTCTTTGGATGAATACTTTATTATCAGAAAATACTAATTTTCTCCCAAATTAACCTCCACCACAATTGCAGTGGGGTCTTTGACAATCTCTGAAAACCTACTTGATAATACAAATGGAACAATAAAGGACCACAAATATCAAAGTCAATATTGAGAAAGAATAATAAAGAGGGCCCAGGAATGGAAGGTCCTAACCCAATATAGGTAGATATAATTCAAAACCATTACCATAAAAGCAGTTTAGAACGAAAGCATTCAAATGGGTAGGTGAACTCAAGTAGTCGGTATGAAATTCTACCTGTGAGAACTTAATACACGATGAATTTCATATCATAAGTCATGAAGAAATGAAAATCAGTGAAAAAATCTGGCTCACAGGATGGAGAAAAAGGAAACTGGGTGTCTATCTAACATCATGTAAAATTGGAAACAGTAATAGACAAAACTAATGCAAATTAACACGCAGCAAAAATTTTGTTTCAGCTAAGATTACAGAGGGACAATATTTTCACTGTCTAAAATCTACTAAACTTGAGGCTATAAACTTGTTCCCTCTTATCTAAGAAAGATACTTTCTATGACCCTCAGAAGATGCAGAGACTGCAGATAGCAGCAAATCCTATATATATACTGTGCTTATCCTAATGCCATATGGCTTTGGCACATCTACCAGTTCATCTGTCCTTCCATGCTTTATGTCCTAGTGTTTTCTTTGCGTTACTGCTCTTGAGCACTGGGACCACAAGGTAAGTGTTACTTCAACACAACACTGCGATACCTAAAAATCATCTTGCTACTTTTCTCCTTGCTGAGACACAATACGGCACACACAATTCAAAGAAGAGGTTTAATTTGGTCCACAGGGCTCAGAGCATCCAGTCCAAAGTCAACTGGCTCCAAGGCAAAAAAAGAAATGGTGGGAACTGTCAATTGGAGGAAAGCCACTTACATCATGGCAGCCAGGAAACAAAGAGAGAAGGGAGGAACTGAGGAAGGAGCAATACCCTTCTGGGTCACTCCCAGGGACTCATTTCAGACCAGGCCTCACCTTCTGACAGCACATTCAGCTATGAACTGGGCAGTGGCTCAGTGCACTGAGGAGGACAGTACCCTTGTGATCCTATCACCTTTCAAAAGCCCCACCTCTGAACATGAAACATTCAGGGGGGCATTCTAGATCTCACCATAGCATTCTGCCCTCAGCTCCCCACAAGTCATGTCCATCTCATTATGCAAAATGTGTTTAGTTCATTTATAAGAGCCACCAAATTCTTAACAGTTTTGGCAATGCTAAAATGTCCAAGCTGAAAGTATCCCCTAAGACTCAAGGCAAACTCTTAGGTGTGAACAGTACAAAAATAAAAAAGAAAGTTAAATGCTGTTGGCATAATCATAGGGTAAACACTCCTATTTCAAAAGGGGAAAACAGAGGAATAGAAAAGCAAGACTGAAACTCAGTGGGGCAAACATTAAATTCTGTAGCTCTATGGCCAGCCCTGGGGCCAGTTGTGAGATGTGAGCCCCAGATGGCTTGAGTGGTCCCACCCCTATGGCATTGTAAGCTGCACCCTTCTGGCCTCTCTTGTAGAGTCGCTCTGCCCACTTCTCTGGCTTTCCTGATTCAACATTCCACATTCCTGGCATCTCTAACTTCCTGGGATCTCCACTGCACCTTTGGCTTTACTCTCAGAACTTCAAACCATTCTAAATTCTTCCTAAACACAAACTTGAAAGCTTTCCTAAACCATGTTTGTGAGCAGTTACTGACTCTCAGCACCAAAATCTGTCTTAGTTACTTTCCCTATTAATGAGAGCCAACACCCAATAGCCATAATTTCAAAGACGAGAGGTTCGTTTTGGCCCACAGTTTTCAGAAGATTCAGTCCACATTCGGTTGGCTCCCGTGCAAGAAGGGCATGGTAGAAGGGTCTTGCAGAAGAAAGCTTCCCACAGGAAGGAAGCACAGGGATAAAAGAGAAGCCAGGGAAGAAAATACACTCTTCCACTCAGTAACTTGCCCCTTGTGATCAGGCCCTACCTCCCAAGGGCACATTCAACTGTGAATACTGCAGTGGACCAACCCACTGATAAGTATAGTGCTCCAGTGACCCAATCATCTTCCAAAAACCCCACCTCTGAACTTGAGACCTGAGGGGGCCATCCATTCTGGACATAAATCATAACAATAATCTAAGTGATATCCAAGACAACCACTAAGTAATGAGGTAGGCATCACATGCAATGTGAGTATGATGTAGAAAAGGATGATTTACAGCCCAGGCAATATGGAACAGGACACAGTGAGATTTCATCACAGTACTCAGAATAGTACACAACTTAAAACTTGCATGTTATTTCTGGAATTTTCCACTTATTTTCAGACTGCATATGGACACAAAAAGTGAAGGTGCAGAAAGTGATACTGGAGATTAGGAAGCTAGGGACTTCATACAATGAAATGTTGAAAGTCAACAGGAAAATGACAGTAACTTAACACAAAAATGGGCAAAACATATGAATAGGCAATGTGCATGCCAAAATGCTAACTAGGACACCAAGAAATCCTCAAACTCATAACTAACTCAAGAAATAAAAATTAGCCAGTTAGTATAAAGCTATTTCCAACTCTAGCATTCTGATCCTGGATATTTATACCCTGAAAACTCACACAGGTCTGTTAAGTTCAAAGATCCTCATGGCAATGTTGTCTACGACTCAGAACAGTTGAGTCAATGTAGGTGGCCATCAAGGAAAAAGAGCAGAGGTAAACCATAACAATTGCATGCTGTGGAACACTAAAAAATGATTAGAAGCAATAGATTATACATGTGCAGTGAAAATGGGTAGGTCTTTAAAAATCGCTCTGAAAAAAAAAATGAAGAACATAACATCAAAATTCAACAGCATTCATGTAAATTAAAAATACACACCAGCACTCTGAGGCTGAAGCAGGAGGACTGCAAGTTCAAGCCCAACCTGGGCAACTTAAAGATTTAGCTAGATTCTGCCTCAAAACAAATAAAACAATAATGACATATGCACACAATAGCTGAATGTTGGTAATGGTTTATATGCCCGTTAATAGATATATAGATAAAGAAAATGGGATATTTATCCTCAATAGAGTACTACTCTACCATAAAGGATGAACTTGAATAATTCATAGGTAAATGGATCAGAACATAATACTAAGTGAAATAAGTGAAACACACCACCTTAAACATCACATGGTTTCTCTTATATGAGAAATTCAAAAGATAAAGTAATTAGCAAAATAAAAGACATTAGGAGATAGGGAGATCTCTTTTAATTAGTAAAGGTTACAAGAGATAAAAGGAAAGGGAAAGGGGATTTTTAAAAGGAACAAGAAAATATGGAAATAGAGCTTTTGCAAATGGGGTGGAGACCCAGAGATGGAGGGAACCACAGGGAAGAGGAGAAGGAACGAAAACAAGAATGAAGATGTTCTGTGTCCATGGAACAACTCCCCACAATGAATACAATCATTATGTACTGCAAATGTGTGCTAATAAGAATAAAAATTTTAAAAATAAAATAAACAATTTTACCTTCTATGCAGAACAGTGATGTCAAGAACCTCTTGTACTGTGCATACTCAAATTCATGGATGCTCAAGTCCCTTACATAAACTGGTGTGGTATTTGCATAGACCCTAGGCAATCCTCCTACCTACTTTAAGTCATCTCTTAGTTACCTATGAAACTTAATACAGTGCAAATTCTGTGTAACTAGTTGTTATGTCACATTTTGAGGAGAATACCGACAAGAAAAATCCTGCACTTGTTCAGCAGAGATAGATACAAGACTTTTACAAATATCTTGGTTGACTGGATCTATAGTTATTGAACCCAAGGACATAACAGCTAACTGTACTACACTGGATCAGTATTGCTTATCCGTCTCCTCCATTAGACCATGAGCTCCTTAAGAACAGGGTCAGCAGATTATTGATCTGTCAGAGCCCAGCAGAGCTATTAGAGGTTTTCTCTCTTTCTTTCAAAGGTAATATCTTTCTCCATTCTGGCCCATTCCACTGTGCATATACCGTGTACACAAACAATGGCGAATATCAGCTATTTTAATTTTTGCTGATTCTTTAAAAATTATATTATTTGAGAACTAATAAATACTTTCTGTACTATATCTATTTGAGAACTAATAAATACTTACTGTACTATGCACTAATCCCAAGCTTGATTTTAAGCTTTTATCCTCTTAAAATAAGCTCCATGATTTTTTTAAAGCTAAAAACACAAGTGCATGTGCTATCACAGCACTTACTACTGCAGCTCTCAGAAGTATGAAGAGATTCCATCCCAGGGAACCAGGCTGATCTCTCATTGCCTTCTGCATCACAGCAGGAAGCTTCTGCTTTTATAGCCTCAAAAATTACTTCCCACATGTGGACAACCACGGCAAAGATAAAAGAGATTATGGTAGCCATTGTTGATTTCCTACTATCCTGTTTTGAAGTTCTGTACCCCTTTCACTGTTCTGTTTTGATTGGCTTTTTTCTGTTTTATTCTCTTTAAAATAATAAAAAAAAAAAGATTTACTTCCCACATACACAATCAGTGTTACATAGCTAGGAATGACCACACCTCCTATTTAAAGAAATGGTTGAAAGCTTGCTCTGCTTTCACCCTTGTTGGTCTTCCATTCCTTTTTCCTAATATCCTTCCAGGCTCATACCCAGGGCCCATCACAGAAGTCTCTTCACCAACTGCCCTAATATTCCTAAAGCACACACCTCAGCCCAGCTTAGTTCTTGCCTTTCACTATAAGAACTGGCACTCCAACAATCCTAAGCTTTAAGTGGTTAAGAATAGCCCACAAAGGGTCAGTGGGCTCTTTTCCTTCTCTAACTTGTGTCTCATCTCTTCATATTCACTTGACTTGATTTCTGAGAATGCCTGAGTTCTAAAACATTTGAGTGACTATACACATTCCTTTCACAAGCAAAACATATCCTCAGCAACCCTCTACAGAGCCAACCCTCTTACCAAGACTGCATAAAGTCATAGGTAGTCCCTCCTGAGCCAAGAAAACCAAAGTCCTGGCTCTAGGAGATACGTGATGTCAACTGTGGCTATGCTCCTCTGAAAGACACTTCAGTGTGTTGCTGCACTCTCCTGATTCTAAATCCTGGAGAAAAGTACCCACATTGAGAAAGAATGGGTTAGGCCCAGGAAAGCCAACCCATGGTAAAATGGTCTAAGGGGAGTGTTACAAGGCGTTTGTTCACACAGGCACCATAAATACTCCACAGAGAAAATCATTTTACTTGCCCCCACTTATAATTACCAATGTTTTAAAATCTGACTTGATTATTTTACCTCTGAATAGTCAGTAGGACTCTTACACCCATTCCCTCCCTCACCGACCCAATGACCTATTGTCAGTTCAGGGTGTCGATTTTTAAACTTTTTATTTATTCTTTGTACTGGGGATTGAACCCAGGTCTTCACACTGAGCCATACCAGCAGTCCTTTTTTATTTTTTATTTTGAGACAGCCACTTGCTAAGTTTCCAAATCGCCCAGGCTGGGCTCAAACTTGTGACACTCTTGCCTCAGCCTCTAAAAGTACTGAGCTTACAGGTTGTGTGTCACCACACTCAGATGACTGTTGTCACTTTGCAACAAATTGCTGTAGCATCCATCTACTTGACTTCCGGGTATCCCTGTGTCACTACTCCCCATAATGTAACCAGTTTTTCCAAACTTGTAATCTGATCACATCGTGACCTTGCTTAAAATTCTCCAGAGGAGGCCCATCTCCATTCTCCAAAGCCTGCGCACAGTAACATCAGCAACACGCATGGCCTGTGAGGATGACTTTGCCACATGACTAACATTCCAACCTCATTTTCTGCCATTTCTTAAGCACACCTACAATTAAGCCCACACTATTTGCAACTCCCTGATTAGAAAGGACTCAGGCTTCTACTTTGGCATAGTTTATTTCCTTTGGTGGTGTGACTTTGTTCTGTCCTCAAAAAGTCAGGAGTACTATCATGGTTAACTTGACTTGATTAATAATGCACCCTTTTAGGTGAGGGATGCAGTATGAACTTGGGGACTATATCCATCCCCCGGCTCCTTCCTTTCTAGCTCCTGCCCTACTCTCAGCTTCCTGGCTGCCATGAGATAAGCAAATTTCTCCCTCTACGGCCTTCCACCAGGATATTTCTGCCCTGGAGCTAAGCCAACCCATGAACTGAAACCTCTGAAATCATGAGCCAAAAATACACTTTCCTTCCTTTAAGTTGTGTGTGTCAGGTATTTTGTTGCAGAAACAGCATGCTGACTGGCACAAGTTCTTTGGCCTCCCTGTAAGATACATCAACTCAAATATATTCTTCTCTGCCAGGTTTTCTTTGCTTCCCCAGCAGTGCCACCATCACTCTCTTTTACGCTACCATTGCTCTTATGTCTATCTCGCGATCACTCAGAGCTCTCTACAATCACTGTTCGTTACCTACTTGTCTCACTGATTTGATGGAGAGCTCCCTGAGAGCAGAGGCCTGGTCTTTGAATGTCTGAATTTTAAAAATGAGTAAATAAAAAAAAAAAAAAAAGGAAATGATTGCCTCAAACAGCACGAAACAGAGCTGGTATCGATGTGCAAAGGTTGAGAAAAATAGGAGAAAATCAAAAACAAAAACTAAAAGTTCATCAGCGTAAAATATGATAGAAAGAACCACAGTGCCAAGTCAGAATGGATTTGAAGCTGAGAATACCACAGTCAGCCAAGTTAAAAAACAAACAACAAACAAAATTCCATTCAAAATCAATGATAAAAGGGTCAGAAGCTGGTCATAGAGAGTGGCAGAGGTTCTGAGCCACATTCAGAGATCAATCAACCACTGCATCAGAGATCAGAACTGACAGACTGGGATCATGGCATGTGGTATATCACTAAGGCATCTGACCAAGGCAATGGCAGCTCCAGGGGTGATATCGATGAATTCCTGCTTCCAAAAAGGTCACTCTGACTTTGTTAGGCATGATATCCAGGATACCTAGCACAGTGTAAGGCAGTATCTTGTCCCATCCCCCAACCTGTAACTGGATCTCAAAGGCATTCTTCTTATTTAAAAAAAAAATCCCAAATTCCAGATCCTATTTTTATTTTCCCCCATCTGATACCGTTCTCAATCTAAAATGACATCAGTGTGAATCTGTTTGCCTTTCACTACTTTTATCACCTTGTTAATGTACATTTATTGACTCAACATGTATAACTGTCAGGCATTGTTAGGAAAGAAAAGCCATCCATCCCCAGCACCTTTACCCACCAGTTCCATGTACTACGTGATTACATATGACCTTTATGCAATCTCCACAACTCTGTAAGGTAGGCATTATTAAACATTAAACATCATTATTCACATTTCAGACATTAGGAAAGATGAAAGCACAGCAAGATTAAGGTGCAATGTAAGATGGTTAATAAGTCCATGGTTTTGCATTGAGTGCTAAAGGAAGAATTCTGATTTATACCTGTCAGACTTTAAACGCCATCTTCTTTCCACAGTACTATTCTCTCTCTAAGCCTTTTTAGCTGAAATACAGTCCTAAATAAAGTATCAAAATCCAAGATGGAATGACAAAGCTAAGCAGCCCAGAGACCAAAGAGCAACCATCAAGAAATGCAAACAAATATATATAAATTCATCAAGAATCAGAGCCTGTACCGTGAAAGGAGGAAAAGGTAAGACAACTATCCTGATCCCCATTTGCAAACAGACGCTGCAGTTAGGAGCTGGCTGACCTGAGTTGTCAGTTTTAACCTTAGTACATCCTACTACCAGGTAAAAAGCCCAGTGAAGCCTCAGCTACTCAGCTCTCTGGACAACAGCCCAGGAATCACTGAATGGAGGGTGTTGACTTAAAAAATAAAAGTGCTGACAGAGTCAGAGTTACCAGAACAAAAAAAAGGTCATGTCTACAAGATCCCAGACTCAGAGCCTGCCACACTGCCCACTCCCCATGGGCAAGTAGGAAGATTCCAGAGACCACCAGCAGCTTTGGTCCAAGCAGCAGAAATCGACAAAATTCTCTCACCCCATAGAAATCAAGGGCCTTCTCAGACTTTGGACTGACTGCTCTCTTCTAGCCTAGAAATAGAGACATTTGTAGTTTAAGCATTTTTACTTGCTGTATTCCCTGTTTTTATCGCATTGCTGGGCTTATCAAACATATAATATATAAGTTAGACATGCCTCATATATCTAGCACTAGTCTTGGTTTTTCCTACTGTTTCTGGCATATTCCATAACAGCTCAGAGCTGTTATAGAATATTCACACTGACGGCTAATGAATTGTTTAGCACCCTCAGTGTAACAGGACAGAAATCCCACAGCCTTTGAAATGCTTCAACGCTCTATCAGAGAGGAAGCCATTCTTCTGTAACTATATTTTATTTTATATTATGTTATTTTATTTTATTTTACAGCCACCTGCAAAATAATACAGAAAACTGGTGAGCATGTTCATCCACGATTAGTGGCATGGTCAGTGGACTCGGTGATCAGAAAATGGTCTCACCCATTAAACATTTTGGTGTATAGACCATGGCATTCCTACAAGCAAAATAGCCAGAGACACTGATTCATATCATGGTGGAAAATTCTAGGGTAATGAACAGGTTGAGGGAGCAGTCTACAGGTTGAGGGAGCAGTCTAACTAAACAGAACATCAAAAGCCTCTTCCCCTAGGTGAGGGATTCTGTGTGTGTGCACACACTAGTGTGTGTTGTGCCATTCTTTGAAGTGGCTGGAGGGACATGCAGAAACACCTGTACTGGCCTGGAAGGAGCGCCACAGTTCCCTGAGAGAATCAGAAGAAGACAAAAAAAAAAAAAAAAG
>PVLA01006436.1:0-100928 GCA_004027455.1 Hydrochoerus hydrochaeris | reverse complement strand
AATGCTCCAGACCTCGGGACAGGTAACCTCAGGCACAGCGGGGACGTGCAGGCCTGAAGTAAACAGAGGCGGACAGACCCCAGGGACGGCGCAAGCCTGAGCCGAGCGCAGGCGGAAAGCAGGCCAGCAGCAGGGACCCCGGGGCGCAGGTGGGGGGCCTGGGGGCGCGGACTGCAAGCCCCGGGGCGAGCTCCGAGGTGACCCCGCGGCACCGGAGGCTCCGGGGCCCGGGCCTGCGCGGCGCCCGGGGCCGCCCCTCCCCCGGGAAGGTGTGTCCCTTCCTCACCTGAAACTTCCTCGGCACCGCCGATCCCGCCTCCCGTCCGTCCGGGCGCAGGGGCGGGCCGGGGTGGGGCGCTGCGGCGGCCGGGCCTGGCGGGGGACGGCGCCCGCGGGACCCGCAGGGGACTGGGCCGGGCAGCATGTGACGCGGCCAGGTGGGCGCCCACCTCGTCGTGCGCCCTGGGCCGGGCGGCCGGGAGCCGGCGGAGGTAAGAGGAGGTCGGGAGGAAGAGGAAACTAGGCCTCCCCGGGGACCAGCCCCGGCCAGGTCCCGGGGCGCAGGCTCCGGAAATGGGGGGCTGGGCCGCTGGGCAGAGCTCGGGCAGAGGGCTGAGCACCCCGGCCTGCTTTTGTCTGGAAACTTGGCTTCCAGTCGGGTCCCCGCCTTGGAAATGGGCACCCTTTCCCCCGCGAGGTTCCCGGGGCCGGGAACCGGGACCCTTTCTTCTAACTCTGGGCCCTGGGAAGACGAACCCCTGTGATAAGGCGCAGCTGAGCTTCCCGTGCCGCACTGTCCCTTACCTGGACATGTGTTACCTCTTCTCTTTCTTAGCCGGGCCTGGGCCTTTCTGCATTATTTTCCTGGCATTTGCATGTGTGTCTCTGTCCCCACCTCTTTTCCCTCCTAGCCAGCGCTCTTTAACCTGTAACCCTGCCTGCTCTGCCCCCGCTGTATTTGCCCATATATGGGAGCTTTCCAAAGCTCTTCTCTAAGGCGGTGGGAAGGCGGCTGTTAGTGCTGGGGGGGCCGGAGCGAGGTGCCCAGGTTGAATGGGGGCCCTGGGTCTGAGCATCATTTGTAAGGAAGCTTCTTCCTGTGGGACCGGCCTGGGAGAGCTAGTCCGGACTCCACTTGTGTTCACCTCTCTGGGCTCCTTCTCCCTCTTCCTAGATCTTGGATTCCCAGGACAGACTTGTCCTCCTCACTGCCTGGGAATGAACTTTGACCCGACTCTTGTCATTCAAGGAAGCAGGGCACACCAGACCCACCAGGGAGTGAGGACTGGTTTTGCTTTCAACTTCTTTTCTTCCTCTGCTTTCCAAGTCCTGCATCTTTGGCCCACTTCAGAAACCCCAGTGTCCAGCAGCACAACCAACTGTGGAGCCTCTGCCCAGACTTCCTGGAGTACAAAGAGGCTCCCAGCTGAGATCTTAGCGAAACGGGCTTCGTCTTTAGCTAGTTTGTGGGTCTGAAGCCAGGGTGGACTAGGAGGGAGGCAGGGTGTCCTTCCAGCATGAGGGCATGGATCAGGAGGAGTGAATGCCATGGCCCCTAGCCAGAAGGACAGAGATGTCAGGAGGAATGAAAGGAATCCTTCTTTTCCAAAGAATATAGTGATTCTGGTTATAGTATATAGAGCATCCACGTAGTTTTCCAGCGTGTCCGGCTTCTATCACGTGGCCCGTCTGAGGCTATCTGTGGCCACATTACCTACTGTGTCTGTGGGATAGACAGGAAGACGTCATTCTTGGTGTCTGGAATGGTCAGTCTCTATGTGGTGTGGATGAGGTCGGGCTGTTCGCGGGATCACGGGTTGAGTGGGGGCTGAATTATTTAAGGATTGGTGGTGTAGACACACAGAGCTGACCTACAGCGTCTGGGGCCCGCACAGTATGTGTGGGGAGGGGGAAAGAGCTGGCCACTACAGTGTCCGCACGGTCAGCCAGAACAGGGTCACCTGTATCAGGACGCGGAAATGTCACGGACACATTATCTGTTTGAATAGCACTAGGGTGACAAGGGGATTTATGGCAGAAGTGAGCATTGCCACTAAGAATGGTGTTACGTGAGGCTATCTGGTCTATAAGGCCATAGATGGTGTGTTATTTTCAGATGAGGAATAGGTTAAAAATATTTATTACTATGCAGCTTTACTGGGTTGGCAGAGCTTTCCTACAGTAGATAGAACACCGGTCTTAGCAGTTAATGGCCCAGGAAACTGCCCTTACTTTGATAGGTTTGTAGCATTAGAGGTATGAATGTCAAAAGGTGGGTAAAGTTATATTGGTGGTCTTATTTTCTAAGTCAAAGTAAGAATATATCTTCGATTAGGGTAAGAGCATATTTTCCTAAAGTAGACAGAACTATAGAAGATACAATATACATGAAGTATTAAATCTCAAGAGTATTTCAGTGATTCGTGTTTCTGAGTCAGAATTTTCTATTTGAAATTGACATTGCTAGAAAATCCAGGAAGTATGGTCAGGGCAGGGATATAGATAGATAGATAGATAGATAGATAGATAGATAGATAGATAGATATATGGCCTTTGACATCACTTCAAAAGCGTGACGAGGGATGGGGTACCTTTGAAATACAGTTTTAACCTCTGCTGACTAAAAATGAGCAGGAGCCGAGGTGCTGAGAGCCTAAAAGGCAGAGAGCGAGCTCCATCCACACTGCTATGTGCTGACAAGCTTTCTTCTCCTAAGAAGTCACACATGACTGGGGGCGTGTACCTGGCCTTCCTCTGGTCTGGATGTAGTCAGATTTCCGTGATGCCGTGCACTGCTTTTGCCTGGGCTCGGGTAGTGAAGGCAGTGAGGCTATTTGCATTCCAGTGGACCAGGTTTTGCAGGGGGCTGTAGGGCTAGGTACTCCCTTCTGATGTTTTTTTGTAAGGCCTATTCTTCCAACTCCCTTTTAGCTTTGTCACATTCTAGCTGTGTCACGCCTGATAAGACAAGATCAAGGACTGGGACTCTGGGGTATGTTCTTCCTTTGGGGGTGAGAGGTTCCTAAGTGCAGATATTTCCAACTGGATGAAGACACAGATGGTGTTTGAGGGGTACAAATGGTATTAAAGGGATTTCAGGAGACAGACATGCACTCTTACGACTAGATTGTAACTAACATAACCTGGGAGGATATGATACATATAGAGAAGGCCTGGATATCCCAGAAGCATATTTATAAACTCAGAGACTACCTACTTTGAGGATGTGTGGAGGGGTATGGCCTGGACAGTACAGTTGTGGGCGAGGGGAGGTGACAGAGTTAGTTGCATGGGCTCCCTCGGCAGATAGGAGGCAAGTTTCAGAAAGTGTCTACGGTGGTGAGCAAGTATATCATTTAGCATGCAGTGGTGGAACAGTGTTGAATCACGATATCACTTACCATATTTTATACTGAAGGGATAGGTCTAGGAAGCAGATCACACACTATAAGTTAATTGGAAAAGGACAGAAAGTCTTTCAACGTTGGTATACTGGTGTTAGACCTGTCTCTTTGCCCCAGATAGATGGTATCTTTGCCTGTGGGATTGCCAGGAACTTGTTGCACACCCCATCTATAGGAAAGCTGAAGACCTGCCTGTTCAGTTATGTCAGATGCTATTGCATAGACACTGCAAGGGCGGCTCATTTGTGTATGTGCGTGTGTGCATGTTTGTGTGAGTGTGTGTGGGTGGGTGGGTGTGTGTGTGTGGGTGTGCACATGAAATGGTTTAGCAGACCGATAAGCATCCTGCTAGGTGAACGTCTACTTCTTCCACTTTAAACCTGGACCACACAAGAAGAATGTAGGGTCAGGTGCAGCATGAGATCTGTAGGACCTGGGGTTTTCCCTTGATTGTGACCAGCCAGGTTTCTAACAGCTGGATGCCTGGGCGCTTAGGTCAGGTGACCTTGGTTCTGATTCACCTATCCCATTGGCTTAGAAAACCTCAGCAAGTGTCTAGGGTCTTTGACCTTTAGTTTCCTCATCTGCAAATTGAGCAAAGTTTTCTATGTGTTGGTAAAGGTCCTTGAAGTGTTTAAGTCCTGTATTCTTTATATTTATTCTCTCCAAGGTCAATACCTACCATTTCTGTGACCCTTAAAGATAACAGTAAACTTTGCTGTTGCTTTATTTCATCTCATTAGAACCATGAAGGTCATGCTTTCTCTCTTTTAAGGATTAAAAGAAGTGATGTTCAAACAGATATACAGGTAGTTTTGAAAGTAGCAAAGATTCAAACGCGGCAAAACGGAAACTCGAGCCACACAGTTTTCACTCCGCAGGCTTCCTTCAGGCAGATACCCTTGCTGAGGGCCAGGTCATCTTCCAGTAGAGGGGATTGTAGTGTCCCCATGGCAGAGCCTCTGCCCTCATCAACCTTGTGATTTGGCCTGGGAAATAGATATTAAGCCTTTAACAATAAGTACAATCTGCATTTGAGAAGTAAAGAATCTCTTGGAGCAGAAGAGGATTCCATGCAGAGGAACAGGGCCAGTGAACAGGGCAGTGGAGAGGAGTGCAAGCTGGGGCAGGCAGGTGCCAACAGGCGGATATCAGGGCTGCTGGAAAGAAAGGCAGAGGCCAGCTGTGCAGGGTGGGTAACCAAGCCATGCTGAGTATACAGATTTTACCTCAAGGGTGGCCAGAGTTTACTGAAGAGTTTAATCTAGAAGTGATGTTTTGAAGATCACAGAGTTCTTTGTGGAGAATGAACTGGAAGCCAGTAAGATGTACTGAGGCCAGTGGCCAGACTGTGACCCAGCTACACTGGCCTGTGTGAGGACACAGCACGTACTAGATTCCAGCCATGAAGGGACAAGAAGTGGACAATCCTGAAGGGCATCTTCGTGGGTCAGTAGGATTGGGTGATTAAGTGTGGCAAATCTGGGCTAGAAGGAAAACAAGAGTTTTACTCTTTATGTGAAATTCATGTTATTTATTTTTGAGACAGAGTCACTAAGTCACTAGGTTGCCTACGTAACCTGGGTTTAAAATTAATGTCCTCCTACCTCAGCCTTCCCGTATGCTGGGATTGCAGGCATAACACCTCCACACCTGGTTTATACAAAGTATATTTATTGAGCACTTAGTGTGGGTCAAGGTATAGAAAACTAAACCGGACAGATGTAGTTCCTAGTTGCATAAAGCTTATCATCTCTTGATTGAAATAGAAGGTAATTCCAAATACATACAGAATTACATAGTTATTGTCTAAATGATACAGAGGGAAGGTGAAGTGAATTGCGGTTGATAATTTCTTCAAAGAGAAGTACAGTTTAACCCACTGAGAGTGTGGGAAATCTCAAGGGTACATCAGAAAACTGATTGAGAGTAGTGCTAAATACTGGAGACGGCAGAGGACGTTGGAGACGGTGCTGAGCGGAGCGCGGGTTGGAGGCAGGTAGGCTGTGAAGATCACAGTAGGCACAAATCCTGCTAGACATTTGAAAGGCAGGAAAGATGTAGGGATCCCTAAGTACTGATGGAGAGATTCTAGTTGAGAAATTAAAGGCGTGACGGAGATAACCCATCGCATGGAGTCCCAAGAGGCGATTGAAATTGGGAGCGGAGGCAAGATGGAAACAGTGCAAATGGAAATTCAGGTTGGTTTGGGTTGCAAGAAATTGAAGCAGCTCCTTTTCTCTTGAATGGAGAAGAGAGGCAAGAAAGTCAGCATCTGGAGAAGTAATGAGAAAAGTTTCCGCAGCATGGGAGAGAAGGGGAAAGTAAGATATTGAAAGTAACACAGCGTTAGGGACCACGTTAATCCTAATAAGTCTGGCTGTCATTCCATTTTACAATGATTGCCTCTATAATTGAAAGCAAAATTGTTTACTAGTTATAAGGCTCTACCAGGCACTATAAAAACAGGAAGATGAGTAAAACCCATACCCTGTGTAAGGAAGCTGAAGCTAAAGATTTTGTACCTTGGCTAGAGTAGCCCGACCTATTTTCACCCCACAGCAGCAGCAGAGGAGGAAGGTTCCATTCCTGACACTGTTTCTCTGGGCTGTTAGATCTAGGGTGTGTCACACACTGTCTGGGAATTATATGAGGCTGAGTCACTCTGAATGTTCAGAGAGTCAACAGGGAGAAACAGACAATAACATCATGCAGCCCAGAGGTTAATGACCATTGGGAGCTCTTGGCATTCTTTGATGATGGTCTTATACTCCAGTTGAATTTTTTGTTGTTTGTTTCCCCCATAAGACTACAAGCTCCATGAGACATGGTCTTTGTCTCATGAGCTACTGAATGCCCCACACTTAAAAGGGCCACTGGGTAAATCTTTATTAATATTGAACAAATACACGCGAAATGTGTAAGGCTATTGTTTACTGAGTCCCTTTTGTCTTAAAGCACGACCCTAAATGAGACCAAAGAAATGTCCTGCTCATCTTCTTTGTGGTTCTCCCTCTGGTAGCAGAAGAAACTTTAGAAACCTTTGTGTTGTATCCCTCCTTAGGATTCAGTCCTGATGGAGGCCGAGGGGCCGGAGCATGAAGTCTCTGCTTCCACCTCTGGCATAAAAGAATTTGAAGTTGTCCCAGAAACTATCATGAGGAGCAGCCAGATTCCTGCCTTGGAGCCTGAAGTTCAAGACCAGGGCGCATCCTTTAAGTGGACAGAGGGACACAGACTGTTGGAGACTCAGCCAAAAGAATTAAGGGACATGAGTGACTGTGCAGCAGAGAGTGTGCCCTTTTTCCCTAAAGGCAAATGTGCCCCTTTTTCCGAAATCAGCCAGGTAGACCTTCTGGCTGAGGTTCATGACACTCCAGAATACCAGGAGTCAGAACCCCAGATCCTAGCAGACAGTGGAACAAGGACCATAGCTCCTCCAGAGCCCGCAGCCTTCCCTGTTCAGGGTGAAAGGCTGGACACAGTTTCCATATCCAGAGTGGAGGTAGAATTTCTGCCAGAACTCACCTCCTTGTTACTGGGAATGGAACAAGCAAATGAGAAGGAGGAAGCCTGTCCAGTTACCTCTGCCCAGACCGGACGTTGGCCTCCCTGCAAAGTACATCCTATAGAAACCAACCAGACCAAGGATTCTGCAACTGGAGCTGGCAGCCAGGTGAGGGAGCTACAGTTGAAAAATGCACAAGAAAGTCAAGAAGGACTCCTACAACCCAAGGAAGCCGAAGAGCTAGGGGAGCAGAAAGAGCAAGAAGGGGAACTTCAGGGGGAAGGAACTGTAGGGGAGGGTGTTTGCTCTGATGGGCTTTGGCAGGAACAAGAACAGATGGTAGAGCCACCTAATGCTACAGAGGGAGAACAGAGACCACAGCAGGAGCAGCTGCAAGATGATACTGTGGTTGGAAGAGAAAGAGAGGGAGAGAATGGGGAATTAGAGGGCCTGAGTTATGAGTGGGTTCCAGAGAACAAGGAGAGAAAAGCTCCAGAACAGGAGGAACAGGAGGACAGGGCATTTCACGGGCCGGAGGGACATTGCATGGCCTCTCATTATGCAGAGAATCAAAGCTTAGCAGAAAAGTCAGAGAAATTACCCAGAAAGCAAGTAGATGAAGGTCTGAGGGAGGAAATGAGGCCAATGGAGGGCCAGGAGGAAGAGGCGAGGTTGAGTGAGGAGGAGCCAGAGAATCTGGATGGGCCTGGGCTGGGGGCAGTGGAGGAAGAACAGAAAGCAGAAGAGGGAGAAGAGTATCCTGGTCCTTCTACACTGGCTGTGGTAGCCCCTGGGGTCCCTTTTTCCTGTGATTCGTTTCCAGAAGTCTCTTGTCCCATGACTCAGATTCCTGGTATTCAGTTGGAATCCGGGGCTGGAGAACTGTTCCCCAGAGCTCTGACTCCTACACCAGAGCCTACACAATGGTCTCCCCAGCCCGCTTCTCAGTCTGACACCTTTCCTGCTGGGGAGTTGCTTAACAACAACATAGTCCTTGGTAGTCAGCCGGAAGACTCTGAACTGAGGACAGAGACAGCATCCAGTCCAGGGACTGAGGCAGTCTCTGCTAACACTTCCACACCACCTCCGAGAATGCCAGATTCAACTCCTCTCTGTCCTGCTGAAGACTCCCCCAGCACAACTGCTATATCACCTGCCAGCCCTCCAGTTATCCTCCCAAGGAAACAGAGCCAGAGACTGGTCTCAGCTGATAACCTATCTGCCTATGAGGCACTTGACACTCACACTCCTGCTGTCCACAGCTACCCCCCTGCAGAGGTCAACAAGGACCCATGTGGCAGCTGCAATGGGGCCAGCCCTCACAGTGCCCTGGTCAGCTGCACTGGGGCCATCCAGCACCTTAGGAGCAACTCCTTCCCAGGTTCTCACAGGACAGAGCAGACGCCAGAACTGGTGGGAATGTCACTTTCTTTCTCTCATTCAGAGTTACACCAGAGACCCCCCAAACCTGCGATCTATGGTTCTGTGATGCCCAGAAGGGACAGGAGAAGTGGTCAGGACTGCAGTATCATTTCACAGTCTCCTCCTGCACTATCTGCTCTGAGGCAGGACTCTCAAGAATTCACTTCGAATGCAGAGAGGACCAGCAGCCAGCCATGGGACTCCCCTCAGGATTTAGACTTTGCTAAAGGAGATCCTGCCTATGGCTCTTCACCACCCATTGTCTCCGTGGACATGAGGATCTGTGAGCCTCTGCCTCCTCCTCCCCCAGAGAAGAGACATCCTCGCCTTCCCTTGGTGGAGAGAGACGGTCATCCTCCTGCAGTGGTCCCCACCCTGAAGCAATGGAGCCATCCTCCATTGCCCCTAAGTGAAGAACTACCTGGTCCCCCAAAAGGCCCCCTCCCCCAAGTTCCTGACCCCCCTGTGGCAAGACAGCACCGACCCCTGCCATCTACTCCACACGGCTCCCATCACACTCACACCTCCTCCTTCAGGCTCAGATACAACAAACCGTTGCCCCCAACTCCTAATTTGTCACAACCCCACCCTGCTCCCCTTTCTTCTTCCAGTATCTCAAGGACCTATAGGCCTCTCCCCCCTGTCCCCGTCACAAATCCTTCCATTGAACCACCACCCTTACCACCGAAGGCCAGGAGCAGGAGTACTCAAGGAGGACTTAGGAATTCAGGGAGCCAAGGCACACCTAGACCTGCTGGTCCAGACTGGACAGTCTCTGCTCCCACCCCTGCTGGACGTACCTCCTGGCCCCCGGCCACAGGCCGACCAACAGAGTCTTTGACTTCTACCAGTAGGAGCAAGAGTGAAGTGTGCCCTGGTATGGCTTTTAGCAACATGACACACTTTCTATGTCCCTCTTCCCCTACCATTCCCTGGAATCCTGAGTTCCAGGGACCCAACACCAAGAATGAACCAAGACTTTCAGAAGAGTCTGAGGCCCCTACAAGAGGACCATTGAGAAAATCACCCCCTCAGCAGGGGGCCAGTGGCCCAAGGAGGTCTGCTCTGGGCCCGGTGAGGGAGTTAGAAAAGTCCAGCCATCCTCAGCTGGAGAAGGCCTCCAGCTGGCCGCACAGGCGGGACCCAGGGAGACCCCTGGAGGCCAGCAGTGAGCGCGCTGTGCTCCCCAGTGAGGAGCCCGGCAAGCACAAGAGCTGGAACCGACAAGGCCTGCGCAGACCTTCCATCTTACCTGATGGTTCTTCCGGTAAGCAAGGGTGAGGACGGCAGTGACACCAGTGTCGGGGAACCTTCTCCAGCTTTCCTCACCTTGTCCCACCTCCTGTGCCCAGTGTCCCAACTGTTCCCTCTGCAGCTTCACTCGTAGACACACCTGCCCTCAGCACAGCAGCCCGTGAGCACCGGCTGAGCTCACAGTGGTGTTCCTTCTTCCTCCTCTACCTTCACATCCCAGTCAGCCAGGACCTTCTTTGGATGACACCTTTGTCCCAGTGTTGTCTTGGCTCCCTCTTTGCAGTTCCTATGCCCCTTGCTGCCCTCCCTGGATTCAAGAAGGCATCTGCTACTTGCCTAATTCCCATTCTGTAGGACAGCTGGGGACATAGCTGCTACTTCTCTCCCCTAGAATGCTTGCTGCTTTGCCATTTTCCTTCCCAGTGTCCCCGGGGAGACTTTTTCCTCTCTGCTGAATACCTGGGACTTCCATCCTCTGTCCTTCCTTCTTCACTTTCTCTGAGTGTTACCTCTGAAATCTCAGCTATGTCGCTTATTCCCATTTTCAGATTCAAGAGGTCAAACCATGGGAAAAGTCTTCAGCCCCTCAGACATTGTGGTTTTTCGGTGAGTTAACCGCCTCCAAAGAGACACACCTGGAATCTATTTGCTTTGGAGACTAATGTCTGCTGATTAGCATTTTAGTTCTAAGGGTTTTGGAACCTGGAAATGGCTCATACCTTTTTCTTCTGGGAGTAAAGAGGAGATGAGATCCACACCAGGTTTCCAGGGTAGGGAGATTTTCCTATACCTCTCCAATTCTGTTGGCTGAGTCTGAGTCAGCTGTCCTTCCAAGCTCTTAGGCCATGAACTAATCACCATGAAAAAGCTCTGCATAAATCCCTCAAATCTCCAAACTACCCCACTGTGGTCAGGCTGCAACTCTGTTGCTCTCCAAGGGATTTGGTTCTGACATCCCAGCACCACATAGGAGGTTAGAGATGTCCTCCTCTACAGCCACCTGGGGGTCCTCTGCATCATGGCCAGTAAGACCCCAGAGCCTTCCTTCCTCTGCAGGGAAAAGAAGCCAAAAGAGGGGACAGGAAGCTTTTCAAGACGCTGCTCCAAGCTCATCAACTCCTGTGAGTACCTTGGAGCAGATCTGTAGGGCCAGGAGTATGTTCTGCCCTTAAGGGCTACCAGCAGAGGGTGATGATGTCCACTGCAGAGAGGACTTTCAGGAGGTCAACAGCAGTGGGCAGCTTCTGCCTGTCTCTTGGGTCTCCACTCACTTTCTCTTTTCCCCACATTCCCTCCCTCTCCCACACATCCTTGCCCCTGTAGCCCAGTTGCTTTACCAGGAGTACAGTGATGTTGTTCTGAATAAGGAGATTCAGAGTCAGCAGCGTCTGGACAGTGTGGCAGAGACCCCTGGCCTGGCCTCCCCCAGGCAACCGCGGAAGGCCCTGGTGTCCTCGGAGTCCTACTTGCAACGCCTCTCCATGGCCTCCAGTGGTTCCCTCTGGCAGGAGATCCCGGTGGTGCGAAATAGCACTGTGCTGCTCTCCATGACCCACGAAGACCAAAAGCTGCAAGAGGTATGAAGTAGGGAGGGCACAAAGCAAAGACTGGAAAGGCACAGTGGCTGCCTCTCTGTCCTGCTCACCACTGAGAGTGGCCTGCTCCTACCCCACACACGTCGCCAAGTGTGTGTGCACCCAGAAAGACTGTGCCTTGTGATTTCCTAAACATCACCTCTGCGGTTCTGCCCTGTGTCCTCATGCCATGGACTGTACTCCCGCCTGATTCTGGTTTGGGTTCATGCAGAGCCCAGGTTTGGCTGTAAGTTTGTTGGAAAGGTGGTGAAATGCAGTTCATCCATGCTGATTCAGGGAATTCCCTCTTCCACTAGAGTTCCAGACTTCACAAAAGTTTTACTCTTCAAACAAGGCACATCCTATGGGGCTTTCTGTTGAGTACCTTGGAAAGGCACCAGGAAGCTGACACAGTCCTCTCTCCAGGGATTTAGGATGCCCTTGCTCCATCTTCACCCCCAAGAGTTAAGACTGTAGTAGAGGCTGTGTGTCTGGTTGTAAGGTATTACCATTAATAAGATTTCCATGGAGCTCATCCGTTACTCTCAAGTCTGTCTGAAATTTGGGTTGGAACCTTTCATCCCAGGAAGAAAATAATGGCCAGTAGACTAGAATAATAAGTGACTTAAATGAGAACCCCATTTTAATATTTGCTGGTTAGCTTTAGCCAAATTGCTTGATCTTTCAAAGCTGGTGTTTCCTTATTGGTCAAACTAAGATGCAAAGACTTACTGAACAAATTAAAGAAGTGGCTGGTATATAGTAATCACTCAAGAAATATTAACTATTTTAACTTTAAGTGTTGCAGACCTGGTTTTGAATTGTGGCTTCACCGTGTACTAGCTGTATAACCTTAGGCATTTTATACAACTTCACTATATATCAGTTTGCTTACCTACTAGTGAAAAATAAAAAATTGTCCATTTTTCAGGGTTAGTTTATAGTTTTAATGAAGCTGCACATATTAGTATTAACGAAGTGTCTGGTACATAGTTTGGTAAGTAATAGCATCATACTCTTCCCCTTTCAGAATTAGGGAGGAGTAATAGTTCAGCCATAAGGACTTGACACATTTCACATACATTTCAGGCTTTTGAAGGCTCAGACTTGAGGGCTTTGTTTTGACTGCAGTTTTTAGAGCAACTGGAAGATGTTTAGAAGAATCACTAATCACATATTTATAAATCACCCAGTGGGGAGGTCACGTGAACTAGAGCTCCCTGTCCCCAATTCCAGCATACTAGGAGGTCCTGTTCCAGCCCTAGTGTCACACTGATGAAGGGAGAATCCTCTGTACTCTCAAAACTTATGCACACATTTTCGTTTCATAAAACAGCACCTCTGGGTCTACACAGAGCTTTCATCAGTCCTCTTTCTTTTGAGTACCACAAGGCAGAGGTGCTACATCCACATGAAAAGTCAGGGAAACTGAGGTTCAGAGAGGTTGAAAAAGGGTGTCATGCAGTCAGTGAACAGTGAGAGAATGAGAAGAAACTGGAGTGTCCTGTTCAGGGTTAGATCTGGGAAGGTCATTGGGCCACGGAATTGACCATCTAAGTGATCACCACAGTCTGTTTTTGCTCTGTTCTATCCAAGGGTGTATCTTGAAGCCACGTGCTTGGATGAAAAACAAGAGGAGCCCCTAGCATGATCATGAGTCATTACACCCCCTGCAGGAATCTCTTAAGTAAATTTTCAGATGCTAGGTGTTTTCCTTACACCATAACTGCACCACCTTGACTCAAATAACATGCGTCTTTCCATTTGTCCTCAGACCCCAAACTGAACTCGTTAAGCTAATGACTCCAGCTTTCACCTGTTTACTCAAATCAGAAGTCAGCTCATTAGCTTTGACTCTGTGTCCTCTTTCATGCCCCATGTTGAGAAAATAACCAAACCCTTCGAAATCTACCTCTTAATAATAATTCCTTTACCTGTATAACTATTCAGGCCTTTATTTCTCATCTGAAGTTTTCACATTTCCTAACATGGTTCTCTCCTCACATAATCTTTATGTCATTTTTGCGTTTAGAGATATCTTTATAAAAACATAATCAAGTTATATCCTTAAGGAAATATTTTCACACATTCTCCCACAGTTTTGAGACCAAACTGTTGTACATACGCTGTTTACAAATCCTGTAGGCCCCATTCCTCACTGACATTTGCCTTTTCAACCTCCACTCTGGATACTTTTGTATACATGATTCTAAAATTGTATTTATTTAGGTCTCTTTGGTTTGTTTGTTTGTTTGTTTTGGTGGTTATTTTGTCTGTTTTTGCAATGGCAGAGATACAGTACTGTATCCCCAAACTTTAGCACTTCTTTCCTTAAAATGTATTTTTCTGTGTATATTTAAGCTACACACAAGGTGTTACTGGGTGTACATAGGTAGTAAAAAGGTTACTGTGATGAAGCAAATTAATATGTCCATCATCTCCTACAGCTGTCTATTTTGTGGTGTGCCTGTATGTGTGTGTGTTTGTGTGTGTGAGGTTTAAGTTTCTTGAAAGCACATTTTTCTTTTACATCTTTGGGAGCTTATAGATGTTCTTCAAACCCTAGATTAAATCTTATACACATAAATACTCATCTCCTCCCAGATGAAGATAGAATTTATTGTGACAGCAAGCTATAAAAGGATCTTCCTTGTTCAGTGTTCTGCCCCTAAAATTTTACTCGGCGGTTAGTATATAGCAGGGAGTCAGTAATCTTCTTCCTCTCCAACTTCCTAGGCCAAATTTGAACTGATCGTGTCAGAGGCTTCTTACCTGCGCAGTCTACACATAGCTGTGGATCATTTCCAACTTTCCTCCCAGCTTCGGGCCACTCTCTCCAACCAGGAGTACCAATGGCTCTTCTCTCGCTTACAGGATGTGCGAGACGTCAGCACCACGTGAGACCATCTTTCTCCCAAGTGCCCCTCACTCCGCCTTCCTGTTTGTCACTAAACCTTCTTTAGTTGGTTTCTTCCTCTCTTAGAAACCTCCCCTTTACCAGTAGCTACAAGAGCGGTAAAAGGAGAGTTGAGGGTAAATAAATTAATGGGAAATGGCTTGAGGTTTTAGATGTCCGTGGGAATACACTGCATTGGAGATGAGGTGTAGAAATCACATAAATATTGGAAAACCACAGTAGGATAAAATAAGGTCAAGAAATACGGTATTAGAATGTAAATAAGGAGCACACTAGTGATGGTCTTGGGGAGAACTAGTGCATAGCCAGGGCACAGATCTTGGGAGAATCAATAGAAGTTACTGATTCGTGGAAAGTCATAAACTCAAGGTAAGGCAGGGGCAGCCACTACCGAGCTGGGGTCCAGAATTCTCATGAGTCCTTTTTAAATATCGCACAGGTTCCTTTCAGATCTAGAGGAGAACTTCGAAAGCAACATCTTTTCCTTCCAAGTGTGTGATGTGGTCCTGAACCATGCTGCAGACTTCCGCCGGGTCTATCTGCCCTATGTCACCAACCAGACCTATCAGGAACGCACCTTCCAGAGCCTGCTGTGAGTCTGACCCCCACTCAGTCCCCCATCGGACCTGCAGCGACCCTGCACCAGTTCCCAGCGATAGTGCTCTCCCAGGGTTCATGTTCTTGTGCCTGCTGTGTCCTCTTAAGTACCAGCCTGCCCTTCAGATCAGAGTCTCTCAGCAAATGCATCTGGGCTTCCCATACACTGATTCTCAACATATTTTTGTCCTAAGCCTAGACATTTCCCATGCCTTTCTGAGTCCCCGTTACTCCCTACATCCCTCCTCACCCCTGGGTCAATGCCCATGCAGGAGCAGCAACAGCAGTTTCCGAGAGGTCTTGGAGAAGCTGGAAAGTGACCCCATCTGCCAGCGCCTTTCCCTCAAGTCTTTTCTGATTCTGCCCTTCCAGCGAATCACCCGCCTCAAGCTGCTGCTACAGGTATGGGTGATACTTCCTTCACTGTCTCCTTTAACTCAAAGGGATGATCTTTAGGAGCCATAGGCTAACATGTTGTCCATTCTTTTGCCTGTGGAAGATGTACAGTCTCCCACACTGCCCGCACTCTCTCTTGGAAATATTTGCTGCTGAGATTATTGCTCTGGGTTTCTCCATTAACTAACTCCTGATTTTCTCTTCTCATTTGTCTATTCCTTTCTCCCATCTGGCCCCTGCCCACTGTTTATTCTCTAGAACATTCTGAAGCGGACACAGCCTGGCTCCTCAGAGGAAGCAGAAGCCACAAAGGCCCACCATGTGCTGGAGGAGGTAGGCAGCCACCCGTGGTGGCCCTCTGATTGTCTTTCACAGGTGCACGGTGGTGCCTAGGAACATGGGAGAGCTCAGCTACCTCTTGTAACCACCAAACCTCCAAGTACATGCAATGCACAGCCTCTTCCACCAGGCAGAGCGTGCCTGGAGCTGTGCTCTCACTGCCTCACCTCAGAAATGTTCTACTGGGTCTCTGAAGTGTACAAGAGTCCTAGGACTTCTGCCTTCACTATGGTAGCAAAGGATGAGGCTGTCACAACCTGCTTCCACATGGTCTTCAGGGGCTTCAAGGGCCAAATACTCCAACACATACCCTTCTCTCACTCTGCCCATCCCTCAGCTGATCCGGGACTGCAACAACAATGTCCAGAGGATGCGTCGGACAGAGGAGCTGATCTACCTGAGCCAGAAGATTGAGTTTGAGTGCAAAGTGAGTGAGTTCCTCGCTCTGTACTCTGCCACGCGTCTCTGTAGTGTGCCTACACTGAGAGCACCCTCTAGTGTAGAAACAGCGGGCTCCTGCTGTCCCTGGCCTCCGGCTTTCCTCCCTTTCCTTTTTCTACTTCTGAATTATGCAAATTTAAATGCTGACTTTAGTCTTTAAAACATGTTGTTGAAGCCAGGCGTGGTGGCATGCCTGTAATCCAAGCATGCAGGAGGCTGAGGCGGGCAAATTACTGCAAGTTTGAGGCCAGCCTGGGCTATATAATGAGTTCAAGACCAGCCTGAACCACATAGCGAAACCTTATCTCTGACAAAAAAAGAAAGACAGACAGACAGACAGACAGACAGAAAGAAAGAAAGAAAGAAAGAAGAAAGAAAAATTGTTGAGTGAAGAACTGTGTGTAGGTACATATCTCCTTGTGTGTACACAAGAAAACTCTGGAAAGATATAGTGCTTACTTGAGAAGGATGAGATGCATTTTGGAGACAGATGAGGGAGACTTCATCAGGTCTCCTAGTCTAATCCAAATCAACATGGTTCAAATCTCCAAAATTTCTCATCCCAACATAAATATGTATTTCACATTCAAATTCCACCTCGGAACACATATCCTCTTTGCCTTCCCAGAGGAGAAGAAGAAACCTTATAATACTAGCCATCGTCCAGTGCCCTCCCTCATCTTTGCCCAGATTCCAGCTCTAAGCCACCCCCACTTCGTGCTTGTGTTACCCTCACCCCCACCCCAGCTGACTCTGACTCTTCCTCTCCTGTTTCTGGTTATGATCAAGGAGTCAGCAGATGGCAGAACTTGCCCTAACCCTTTCACTTCTAAGACACATCCTGCTGTTTCCTGCTTGCTCCTCTTGGACTCTTCCAGCTCCTCTTCAGGTCAGGTTCTAGCTCTCTCACACGGTCACTGTCCTCGTTGGACGTAGCCTCTGACTGTTTGCCTGAGTGTAAACGGGGGAGCAGCAAACCACGGGACAGTGTAGATAGAGGTTTCAGAGGGAAGCAATCAGGGGTGGGGGGGTTCTGAGCAAAGGGAAACCATGTAAGGGATGATGGGGTAGCAGGGTAGGAAGCCCCTTCTTACCTTGTCAGTGACGTGGCCCTCTCCCCCCCCCTCCCCCCGTAGATATTCCCACTCATTTCACAGTCTCGCTGGTTAGTGAAGAGTGGAGAGCTGACAGCGCTCGAGTTCAGTGTCTCCCCCGGACTGCGAAGGAAACTGAACACACGACCTGTTCATCTGCATCTCTTCAATGACTGTCTGTTGCTCTCACGGCCCCGAGAGTCAGTAGCTGGAAAGGGACTGGGAGGCCAGGGACCAAGCGGGCTATGAGGAGAAACAGGAAGAGATGGGCCAGAAAGGACAGAGAAGAGTCCTGTTCTCAGAGGCTGGGGTGGAGTCCAAGGCAAAGAGCAGAAATTCTACCAGCTTAAGTCATGAGATCGTATTGTGGGGCCTGTATTCTGTTATAGACAGAGGACAGAAATGTAGCATGAGCTTATTACATTCCCAGGTTAACCTATTTGTGGCTTCTTTGGGCTCAACCTACTAGTTTAAAATTATTTGGCTAATTTCAGATTTTAACTAGAAAAGAATGGGAATCCTGGTCCTTAGGACTTGAGAAAATTTTATTGGTTTTGTCTGTTCAACTTGTTAAAATGGTAAAGTGTATGATGCACTGCACAGGTGACCAGTGGACCCTAGACCTACTGTCACAGAGCAAGTTAGGACTGTCTGACAGATTTTATGGGATTTTGCAAACTAGAGATACTAAGGGCTTGGAGTCTGAATTCCAGAATTTGACGGTGGATGAACTATGGTTTTGTAGGTTCAGCTTGAAAAAAACCCTGTATTTTGCAGGGGAAGTCGCTTCCTGGTGTTTGACCACGCTCCCTTCTCCTCCATCCGAGGGGAGAAGTGTGAAATGAAGCTACACGGATCACACAAAAACCTCTTTCGCCTCTTCCTGCGGCACAACACACAGGGCACACAGGCTGAGTTCCTGCTTCGCACGGACACGCAGTGAGTCCAGGATGTTAGAGGTGATGGGCCTCAGTAGCCGGGGAAGGAAACGGAGGGTCGCAGCTGGGCGAGGGCTTAGCATGTGTTGTATACCCTTCCCTCAGAAAGACAGGGCCTGTGAGACACCATACCATGGGCTGGTATGGTTGAGCACGAGTTGAAATACCAGGTGAATGCCCACCTGTGGGAACCAGAGACCCTTAGTGCCCCCCACTGCTGGGCTCACACATGAGCAAAATGAACAGTGGGTGCCTTTTGCTTTCCTTCCTCCCTGGTTGGTCCTCTGTTCAGCAGAGACCTGTAATGTCGAGAAATCTGATTTGTTCATCTTCTCAATAAGAATAATAACTAATTCTTTTGCATGTCCATTCATTTTTGAGATAATAATACCTATGAAACGTAGTATACGATGCCTACAACAATGAATATTGGAAACACTATTATTGCTGTTACGGAAGATTTTAGAAGAGTCTTTCTGTAAAAGGGTATCATTTCAAGTAATCTGAGGTTCTCAAGCTATCCACACTTTTTCCCTTAGGAGACTACATGCAGGAATTACGTGACATTACATGTAGGCATCTATAATATGTGTCTGCACTTACAGAACAGAGAGGTTGGTACAGGGGGTTTGTACAATAAGCCAAATAATCAGGCACAGATTTATGCTGTTCATAGAGGCTAAGATAATGAAAAGTCTTCAAATAATTACAAAATTGTGCTAGGATTACTGTGTGTCCCAACAACAAAAGTAGCAGTAGGTCTCTTTCTCTAATTATTGCCGGAGTAATTTTCATTTTTGAGATATTTGATTAAAGGAAAGTAGGAAAAGGAATGTCAGCAGTTATGCAAAGTGATAGAAGGAATCTAGATTTTGATAAACATTTTGCTCACATAATTTTCAAAATAGAAAATCTATATAAGAATAATTGACTTAAAAATGAAAGAAAAATTGACTCTCTGCCTTCCCTTGGAAGATATTAGGAGTTATTAACAGTCTGGGAAAAGAAGGGAGAAAATAGAGCATTACAAGAAACATCAACCTATTATTCAAGGTTGGATTTTCCAAGCAAGCAGGATTCCAGTGACATTTTGTGGTAGAGGTTGTTGAGCTAGATAAATGCTTCCCCGTGCTTGACCCTTGCTTTCCCCATGCTTGACCCTTATCTTACAATCTCAGGCCTTAACTGCAACTGTAATCCTTGTTTTCACAGAAGTGAAAAACTTCGATGGATCTCAGCCTTGTCCATGCCGAGAGAGGAATTGGACCTGCTGCAGTGTTACGGTACGTGAGAGTCTAAGAACAGGGGGAGAAAACGAGAGACGCAGAGCCCTCCTGTGGAGACTGGGTTTTAGCGTGCTGAGTAGAACTCTGTAAGCTTCCATTTATTGCTTTTCCTCAGATGTCCAGGGGGAGATGGCCAGTGGAGCTTTAACACCTGCTTAAAACTGCTCTCTGCCTTACATCTTTTCCTATATCTGCTGCCTGCCTTAGGCAGTAGTTTGCTGTTTCTAAAATATTTGTCCCTTAGGTCTATCCTGCTATGCTACTGCCTGGATTTTACCTACTTGAAGGTGTTAGGGAAGTGGAGAGAGACAGAAAGTCTGCAGTGTAAGTTCCAGGAAGATGGGAGCAGGAGATTTGTCCTGGCCACACCCCGTCCTACAAGGGCCAGAGGGGTATTTACTCAGAGTACCTGGGGGCAGCTCAGGCTTGCTGACTGTAAAGTCTGTATGCATTCATTCAGAGTTGGAATTCCAATCTCCTCAAACTCCTTGTCCTCCAAGGACTCCCAGAGAAAAAAATATACTCAGGAAATATTGGACCATAAGTGGCTGAAAAGAACAAATGAATTCGAAGGACCTTGGTAAAGTCATCCAGAAATACTTTGGATTTTGCTACCTTGAGCTTCAGATCTATAGAGATTTTGCCTGGTTCACAAAAATATAAAAACAGAAAATCGGAATGGCCATGAGTCATTTTGACCAACCTTTCTCACTGATTATGTTGATCAGTTCCAGATGAGGAAACTGAAGCTAAAGAGAATTGCATGGGTTCTTAACTAAGGTAGCCCTGGAATTCTTCTGGGGAGTTTTCTCCACTTTCGCATCTGGCACTGTGAGGAAGGTTAAGAATGAGTCACAGACTCTGATTTTACTATCTAGTTGGAGAAGCAACACATGCATGAAACAGACAAGGATTCCATGGTTTCTCACCATTTTTAAGGAGTTCAAAATCCACAGAAGATGAAAAGATCAGGGAATGTAACGATCGGCTTTCAGCTGACTCTCAAATGTTTGTAATAATGAGTAACTAACTAGTGGTGTCACAACATATTTCTTCCCCAGAGAAATAGAATTTTTGGTCTGTTTCACTTCTGGTATTTCTGTTTACATCAACCCTTTTGGCTTCTGGCTGATGCTTTTTCCAACTGCCTCTCTTATCTCAAAGTCCATAGAGTACTTATCTTTATCTCAGGTTCTCCCAAGCTTTCTCCTTGGAATTCCTGGTCCATGTTCTGGTCATCTGCCTGTCCTAAACTCTCTTCACCCTTCTCTTCCAAAGACTCCCAACAAGTCCAGTGCCTTCGAGCCTACATGCCCCGAGAGAATGACGAGCTGGCTCTGGAGAAGGCTGACGTGGTAATGGTGACTCAGCAAAGCAGCGATGGTAAGAGGGACAACCCATGAGACCAGCATTGTAGGCAAGAAACAGAGGCATTCACTAGTTCCCCAGGAGTGCTATTAACATAGCACCACAAACCGGGTGGCTTATAACATAAATTTATACTCTTACAGCTCTGGAGGCAAGAAGTCCAAAATCAAGGCATTGGCAAGGCCAGGCTTCTCTGAAGCGTCTAAGGAGAACCTTGCCTTTCATTTTCCAGTCTCATATCCCCAAGCATTCCTTGATTTGTTGGAATATAATCCTAATCTCTGTTTTTCTTGTTACTTGTCTCCCTCTGTGACTACATTTCCTCTTTGTAAGAATACCAGTTATCATTGGATCAGTATTGGATTTATGACTGCTTTACTCCCATATGACCTCAACTTAACTTTTTTAATTGCATCTGGGTTTTCCTCTTTCCAAGTAAGTTGACATTTTGAGGTACCAGAGAAGAGGACACCAGCACATATTTGAGGGGATACAGTTGAACTTGTAACAGTGGATGAGGCTCAGGAAGGGGCAGCTGTAGGCTTTGGTAGGTCCAGGGTAGCTGTACTTACTACACAGGGGATTGGGCTTTTCACCCTGGGGTTCCCCAGTTCCTTCAGCTTTAGAGTATGGAAGCACTTCCAGGAAAGAGGTCCAGGGAACTCATCGTGAGCCTTTCCCAGGTGATTGATCTTTCCTCTCACTCTACCCACAGGCTGGCTGGAGGGCGTAAGACTCTCAGATGGGGAGCGGGGCTGGTTCCCTTTGCAACATGTGGAGTTCATTTCCAACCCAGAGGCCCGTAAACGGAACCTAAAGGAAGCCCATCGAGTCAAGACTGCCAGGCTGCAGCTGGTGGAGCAGCAAGCCTAGCCACTTTTCTAAGACCTTGAGCTGACAAACAAGCTGCTCCTGGAGATGGCTGGCCCGGAACCTTGCTGCAGAGACCTTCTCTGAACCAAGAACTAAGCTTCTGAAAGCCTGAGGACTGAGTTGGCTGACCATACAGTCATCCTTGGCCTCCTTTTGGGTGCTCTGGGCTTGGTGGGGAAGGTTGAGGGTCTTCACACTGGACTTTAGTATCCTTTCTTTTTCATTGGAAAAGTAGCTATGGGCCCCAAGCCAGGGAACTTTACTTCTGTGATGGTGTCACACGGAAACATCCTCTGCTCCCAGAATACAGATTCAAAGCTGTCCAAAGTTTAGTCCTAGCCTTATGTTCAAAAGAATCTAACCTCAGTCCACTGAAGAGAGATATTTAAGAGAGATGAAGACATCAGATGAGATGGTCATGCCAATGACCTATAAGGTACCTTACAACCCTAGAGATGCTCCACAATTACTGGTGGGAACTCAGTGTGTGTGTCTCCGAGATCTATGTTTCTTGGACATGTGAGGATGACAGTCTCTCACCCTAATAAACTTGTCACTTCACCAAGTGTATTTTTCTCATGTTCTTCAGTACCGACCAGGTTTCATGAATGCCTAGGGGTTCCAGCATGTTGACTTCAGGTGTAGGATATGGCAGCAGCTTGGTCCACTCTATAATGTTGAGTTAGGACTCCAGAGGTTGTAGAAGGAATTAGTGGATAATGTGAACTCTCAGACCTTTCCTACCGGTAAGGTAGTGTGGGTAGATTTGACAAGTTCTACTCAGACCATTTATGACTTTCTATTCCAAACTGAATTATTAAGATGTCTTCTGAGTGAAGACATCTTAACAGTCTTCTTTGTGAAAGGCAGCATGGTGTAATGGAAAGACTTGCAGAGTTCAAGTCAACAGACCTTACCTCCAGTTTCCTCAGTATCTTGACAAAAACTGTCCCTGTCCCTTATATTAAACAAAAGGATCAGACCAAGCAAACTCCAAAGCTCTGTGCAACTTTGTCTCCTTTGTCTTAAGACTGACTTTCTCAGTTCAAGAATTTTAATTTTTTCTCATGCAGAACCCTTTCATAACAGCAACACAGCCCTTGCCTGGCAAGCTTGAGGTCCAGAGTTCAATTTTTTTTTTTTATTTAAAGAGAAACAAAAGCATATAAAGGATAGAGATAAGCATATAAAGGATAGAATTTCAAAAAAAAAGATAAACAATAAGAAATCACTAGTTGATAAAGTACATATTGTCCTCTTAGAAATAGTTGTTCAAGTTACAAAATTAAAGCATACAAAGTAGATAGTCAAACAGAGTGTAAACAGCTATGCATGCATGAATCTCTACATGTATTTCTATCCTTTCTGTATTAGAGGGAAAAACAAAACTTAGCAAGACAAAACAAAACAAATTCCTATGAAAACATGAAACCAAAAAGTCATAAAACCACAGTACAAGGTGATTGTACAATGATTACTGTGTTATTTCTTATTTCTTCAATAGAATTGTCTATATCATCAGGCATAATTGAATATAGCAGTATAATTGAATAAAGCAGTACATAACAATATTAATAAAAATAAAACATTGTAGACAGTATCAAACTTCAAAGGCAGGTAATAATCAAACTAGAGTGGATATTCTAGTGAATCTTGTCATCTTAAGTGCAGTTTCCTATACTCTCAGACTTGATACTATCCATCATAACAGCTTTGAATAAAATCTATCAATTCAAAACAACGATCTAACAAACCAGATTCAATTACAATCAGTCATGGTAAAACAGTGTAGGTTTTACAGAGCTTTAGATTAAGTTAATAGGAAATTAAGGATGATTACTATATCCTGTTATTTTCGGGATTACTGTCTGGGCCCTCAAATCTAGTACAGGTAGAATGACTGGAACAGAATATAATACATCTAAGCAGAGTGGTGTGAGTAATGTGGGTTTTAAATCCTGGTGCACTATTAACAATATAGTGTATCAAGGCCATCTATGTTAGAGATTATAGCCAACCTTCTCTGCCTCATTTCTGCTATGCTATTTTTCTGCCTGTCTATTTTCTCCTTCATTCTACTGCCTGCCCTACTCATTGAGGCCTTTCTGCCACTGTTCCTTAAATCCTGGTATTTTTTTCTCTCTCTCTAGAATGTCCTTCAGTATTCTCTGTAGGGTTGGATTGGTGGTCACAAATTCCCCCAGTTCCTCTTTGTCATGGAAGCATCTTGTTTCTCCATTAATTTCTAGTGACAGTTTTGCAGGGTACATCAATCTAGGCTGGAGGTTATTTTCTTTCAGGGCTTGGAATACTTCATTACAAGCTCTTTTTGATCTGATGGTCTGTATTGAGAAGTCAGCCATGATCCTGATGGGCTTACCTTTATAGGTAATCTGTTTCTTTTCTCTGATGGCTTTTAATATTCTGTTTTTATATTGAATTTCTGGTGTCTTGATTATTATATATCTAGGTATACCTCTGTTTTGGTTATAGACAGCTGGAGTTCTGTATGCCTCACATAACCGAATGTCATTTTCTTTTCCCATGCTTGGGAAGTTTTCCTTAATTATTTCCGTGAATAGCCTTTGTAATTCACCTGTTTGTATTCCTGCTTCTTCATTCACATTTCTTATTCTTAAATTGTAGATTCTCTTGTCATCTTCTAGCCTTTGTATTGTTACTGCCTGTTTCCTTGTTATTTTTAAGAGATCTTTCCTTTCATAATCACACATTGCAAACTTGTCTTCAAGTTTTGATAGTCTCTCCTTAGTTTCTTTTAAGGAGTTTTGCCAGCTTTCAATGGAGTTTTTAATTTCCTCGTAGTCTCTTTGAATCTGCTTCATGTATTCTATATTTTCTTTATATTCTTTATTGAATGTTTCGCTCCTTTTTTTTGTGTTCCTAGCTTCTTCTGTCTGTATCTTCCTGAGAGCATTTCTTTCATTACTCTACTCATGTCTTGCTTTACCTGATTTAATATTTCACTTTTGAGCTCATCCACAAGGTCCCAAAGATATCTCTTAATGTCCACTGAAGCCATGTCTGAGGTTGCATGTTTGTTGCCCTCAGTCTCCCTTGTTTTTCCCTCTCCTGGATCAGTGCTCTCAGGGTTTTGAGCTAGGGACATATTCTTGCCTCTCTCTCCTGTCATGGTCCCAGCTTCCTCCACACAGGTGTACAGTGCAGGTCCCAGCCCCCTTCCTTGTTGGTGACAGTTCCTCCAAAGCACACTGGTGAGGGACCTTTGCCCTCTCCTGCCAGCCCCACCCCACAAGGCCAGCCAAACTAAAGGGGCCTTCACCCAGTTAGTGCATGCTAGGCACAGAGATTTGATTTGGGACGGCTCATTGGGTCCTGGCCAGGGACGTGGCCCAGTCCAAGCAAATCCCATGAAGCTGCTCTGGGGAGGGAGCAACCAACTGAAGTCACTGTTGCTCCCAGTTCAGGCTCCTCCTGCCGGATTCCAACATGTCGTCCATTTGGTCACACCCTTCCCGTGGGTGGGGGGTCTCATTCCCAGCACTGATGGTGGATTAATGAAGGTCCCTTCACCGGCTCCACTCTCCATTGGGCTCACCAACCCCCTGACTTCAGCGCTGCTGTGGTTCTTGTGAGTGGCGGTGGGAATGAGTTTGGGCGGCTCTGCTGGCAGGCGTGGATTCAAGCTGGCGCAAATTCAGGCCGGCACAAACTTGGTGGGTCGCAGCAAAAACGCTGTGTCCTGTAATTTTTAGCTGTTCCAGTTGTAGTCCCGATGTGTTTGACGAGCTTTTTTACATTTTAATTTCTTCCTGTGTCAAGAGGATCCATCTCCCTCTGTCTGGGTCTGTCCAGGATGTTTTATTCTGGAATATGAGCTGTTTTTCCCAGGAGGCTTTGTATTTTGTTGCTTACTGATAGGCCATCTTGACTTCTCCCTGAGTTCAATTCTTGATACCAAAACACACACTGGATCATGAGAGTCCCCCCTTGCACATTCTACTCCTTTATTTTATGGTGAGGAGAACTCAAAACTAGACTTGCATTGCAGTTTTATTGAAAGGTAAGACTAATATTATAAAATTTGTTCTGTGCCCAGGTAATGATGTGATATAGCAGCATCACTTTCGATAACAAACTTTTCAGTCCATTCTAAAATATAAAAGTTAGCTTGCTTAATTATTCTAAAAAACTATCTCTATAATAATTTTAAGTGGGGATTAATATTTTATCTGAATCAGAATGAATCAAAATAACCTAAATTAAGGATGGCTTTAGAGAAGTTTGAGATTTTTCACAATATTTTTTGTAGCAAGAATCGAACTCATGACCTTACACTTACCAGGCAAGTGCTTGAGCCACTGAGCTAAATCCCTGGCCCTATTTTTCATACTTTTCATAAATCCATATTGTAAAAAATGGCAATATGCATATGCACATAATATCACATAGTGTGCATGTCTATATTAGTATATAAACTAATGACTCATTAATTAATTAGTAACTAATAATAACTCATACTAATAGCTATAATATGATCCAAATTATTTGTACAAATCAGCCATAGAATTCTAGCCATATGGCTGAAAGTCATCCTTGACCTTATGTTGTCTAGGTAAATTCTCCATTATTTGCTCACAGAGGCAAAATGCCAATTTCTGATTGATACATGTGCAAGTAATTTTTTGGGTTGGCATGAGGCCTCTTTGCTTAAGGTGTGGAGTCTATGTCCTTTGAACCTAAATTCTTTATTAGACTCTTCATCTGTATTCACTTAATTGGGTTATTCTCTTTTAATCTGGGAAATGAGGACATTTGACTTCTATGTATATTTAGGTTCTTGCTTAAAAAGAGAAAAACCTACACATGAGTGATCTTTCCTCTGTTGGATATATTTTTAATTGGGGATGTTGAACCTAATGGGTCATTGAGTGTCCTTCCTTCTGATTTCCAGAATTCAGCTCCAAGATTTTAAAATTTTGACTGGCATGATTGGGTTAGAAAAGCAGCAGTTGCTTATGAGAAACTAAAACCACCCATTAACCACCATTTTTTGGACAAATTGCATTTGAAACATGTAGGAACGTATAGTATAACGTTGCTTTTACAGTACAATGCACGGGTAGTGTCTTGAGGAGATCTCAGCAATAATCCTGTTTATAGATACATATGAATGGTAGTCTGAGAGACCCTGAAAACCTTATGAATATCTGCTGAATTATTTCCCTTGTGCCTTTGGCCATACTGAATCTACAGGTCATGTTTATGTATTCACAAAGCTCAGAAAGCTATTCATTAAGTTTATTTTTACCATCAGCTTTTACGTAGGGTTAATTATGATCTTAAGACTTTGTGTACTACTTACTATGTTGGTCAGTTAGAATGATTTTGAAAAGATCAGCCTATGAGGGATTTTTTTTTCCTTTTGTATCAGTATTGGGGACCAAACCTAGGGCCCTATGCATGCTAGGCAACTGCTCTACCCTTGAGCCACACCCCAGCCTGTGATTTTTTTTTTTTAATTAGCCTCTGGAAATTATTTAAAAGACTAAGTCAATTACCTTCACTGGTTTAACCTCTATGTGCTCATACTGTATAAACCCCCTGAATGAACCCTTTGGATTCCATGCTGATCTATCCTCAGTAGTCTATGTGCTTTTTAAGTGTTTGGTTTCAGTGCCTTTATTATAAATTCTTTATCTTCATGGACTCAAAACAAGAACCCCACTATTTTTCGGTAGTTACCCTTTACAGGCATAATCACTGCTCACCCACCCACCCCTCCAAGCATATCATGGAGACTTCAGCATGTTTGTACTTGAATTTTTAGACCGCTAGGTAAATCTTTTGTGGCGGTGACTTGGCTTTATCACTAATTAACAGACTAGTGACCCTAGAGTCATATCTGCTGTAAACATGACTCAGGAGCTACATGATCATAGTACTACAAACCTGTAGTTGACTGTAATCTCAATCTGAAATTAAGTGTGCAGAAGGGCCAAAGGTTACAAGTAAATGAGCTGAAGAGGGAGGGATGTCGAGCTCTGTCTGGATTCAAATGAGCTTCTGTTTAGATTTAGAATCTTCATTGTGCTTAATAATCTTTACCCCCTTTTTTTCCTTAGACTCTCCCATTTTCAGTGACAGTGACGGAGTGGAAATTTCCCTAACCGCTTCCTTGCAAGGGCACCCATTCTGTCTGGGGTGCTCAGGGAACACTGCAAAGTACAAGGAAGCTACAGGCACAGAGAAAATTCAAGGAATCTGAGGATGAGCGAGTGAGGATGTTGATTCTTTCTGGGTGGCCTGTGCACCGGAGTCTGGAGCACAGGAGCTCGGTTGGTGTGTGCTATAAACTGTTTTTCGGAGTGGTGAGGGTGGGAGTGACTGCTGATCCCTGCTGTTTGATGAATGAGTCATGAGCCTGAGGGCAGAGCTTGCAGGAGGGAGGGGCAGGGTCTGGCCCACAGAATTCTTCAGGAGCTCCAATAGGCAGATAAAATTTTCCTGGCACTTTACCTGAGCGTTTCTAAACAGTGTGGTTGGAAACACAGAAGTCCAGCAGGATCCATTTTGTGCATTGATTAAGGTGGAGATTCTGATTCTGCTCACAGACCACAGGGCTCTAAACACCAGGGAGAAAGTTGAGCTTGTAGGACAAACGTAACAGAGAACAACAGACCCTGAGATATCTATCATAGGACAGTCATCAACCCAGCAAGAGAGCCCCCAGGCCATCCTACAAACAGGAGAGAAAATGAACAAGAAGACAGCAAAGAAAAGGTTGGCCCTTCTGTGGGACTCATCCAACCAGTAGAGTATTTTTTTACTGAGATGAACTTTTGGAAATGAGAACATCATCTGTTGTTGGAAGAACCCTGAAGTTCTCTGTGTATAACAACATGCTTAATGGGGCTTGAACAGGGACGTGATTTGTCTCATGTCACGCAGCCACCGTAGTTGTAGGCTGCAGATATAAATAACTCGTTCATCACCACTGGAATTGAAGCATGTGAACCGCTGAGTTTGGGATTATCATAAAAGGAGGAAGGTAACTTGCTACATGGGCCACAAAGGTAACACGCAGAATATCCACAAGCAGAATATTCTTGAGAGAGCAGGAGGTGGAGGTGGCCAGACAAGTGGAATCATTAATAACCTGGGTGTTGGTGATGGAATTGAGCTGGCCAGGGAACAAGGGCGGAGGTGTGGTTTCAAAAGTATTCATTATCCTTGCACAAGCAGGCCCTTAAAGAGCTAGGGAGTCGTGTGTGTGTGTGTGTGTGTGTGTGTGTGTGTGTGTGTGTGTGTGAGAGAGAGAGAGACAGAGACAGAGACAGAGACAGAGACAGAGACAGAGAAGGTACTTGTTTAGATTTGGGAAAAGAAACTACACAAAAATCCTAGAAGAAGATGGAGTTGATACCACAAGACCAGACTGTTAGAGTTTTCCGGCACAATAAAGGAGCAGAATATAAAAGTAAAAGTGGCCTTTATTCCAAGGACATGGAGAGGAGCCCATAACCGGAAGTGGTCTGGGTTTTCCTCTACCCTGGATATGGGGGTATGGGGTGTACGTAAACTTTGACCAGGGTGGTGCTTAGGGCGGGCATTGATGACACATGAGGAGCTGATTGGAATTTTCTTTTCGGCACTGGGAAAGGAAAAAGGAAGTTGTAATAGGGAAAGGAGGAAGTGACCTCAGGGTAAACATCCCTGACTCAGCCTTCCACCGCCATAATGTCCTATAATTTATTCTAGGGCAAAACTCTTTCACAAACTTGCTCCCTGTAGTGAATTAACAAATATTAGAGAAACCAAGTGAAAGAAGAAATTTCCACTTGACAAACCAAGGGAAACAACTGTATAACCTTTTTTGAAAAGCATTTGATAGTTGTCCGTTTTGAGGTGGTTTTAGTTTGTCTGTTTTGGGGCCATAGATTGAACCCAGGGCTTCGTGCATGCTAAGTGTGCAGTTGAGCACTGAGCTCCAGTTCACCACCCCCATCTCCCACCTGTACCCGTCCCGTCCCTGCTCTTACAGTTGGGCTTTAGGTGGGATTATGGAAACATTTTGTGACTCAATTTTTCAAGAAGATGTACTTAATTTCACCAATTCCAGTAATTCATAGTTATAGAAAATAGCAGAAATATCAAACGGAAGTGAATAATGTGTTCTGGGTGGGGCTTTAATAATGTGGACTAATGAAGTGGGAGACATTCAGTGCGTGCTGTGGCTGGTGGCCCAAAAGAGTACTGAGAGATGGGATTGTGTCTTTAGTAGGACACAAGAGGATGGACTGGGGTGAGTGCAAGAGGTGGAGGATGGAATTAGAAGGAAGAGTGATGGCACAAGCAGCAAAGGGGAGAAAGTGCACCGGGAAGGACAGGGAATCTCTGCGGTGGAAATTCCATTCTCAGAAGATGGAACTTGTGGTGGGAGGGACAAACCCAAATCAACCTGACCAGAGCTATGAGATGAAGACACATGAAAGCTCAGAATGAAGCAGATCAAACATAGATGCTACGATGCTGAGGTAGAACCCAACTCCTCTGGACTTAGGTACTCTGTAAATCTTTCCAGATGTTGGGCTCCAAAACCTGCACTCCGACATGGCACCTCTCTCCTCTCCCCCACACAGTTCATCTTCTCTCTCTGCATAGTATTGCTCACATGCCTGGCTTTTGTCTTATTCCTCTACCACTGTTTTAGCTTCAGTGCTTTATTCTAGACACTATGGACACCTCCCCAGTGGCTCTCTACTCTTGCTGTGGTCACCCATAATCCTTCTGAAAGAGTGTCATGTAAAGACACAAATTTGACTTTATACTCTTGACTCTAGTCATTATCTTCTGGCTAATGTCAGAGCTACCAAGCCATTCTCATACAAGTGCCTCAGCCTCTGTCTTGCTCTACTGGCCCCTTGACTCCCTTCCCTCTTTGACACATGTTCCAGTTGCCTTTTCAGCTTCGGAGTGTGCAGAATTGTTGTTTTTGATGACTTATCCTCTTCCTCTTCTATAGCACCATAGCGGCTGTATTTCTTTTTAAACCAAACTGAAGAGTATTTAGACATAGACTGAGGACCCAGGGACTTGCTTTTCATTCTAATCTACACCTGTTGTTTTATTACACTCACCTTGGCTTCCTAACCTTTATTATCACCCTCAAACTATCCATAGTTTGGTATCTCATGGCATGGACTTAAATCTTGTTCAAAATGTATGCCATTTGCAACGTTGGGCAGATTCCTAGTTTTTCTGAATGTCAGATATCCATCTGTCCAGTGGATTATGTTCAGAGGGTTATTTTGAAATTGAATCACTGAGCAAAGTGCTAGATACTTAGTAAGTGCTAAATGAATGATTATTATCATCAATATTTTATCAGAGGCCCAGCTTCTGTGTACAGTAAAAAAGCTATTTCAGCTCCTCATGTTCTTGTACAATGTAAGTGTGCAAACCTGGCTGCATTTGATGGCATTTCACCTTTTAAGACTCTTGACTTTAAGTGGCCTATGGGTGTTCATGAAGCATGGAAATTCATGAAGTTATCTTCATTTGGAGAATAAAAAAGAAAGAAAGGAAGAAAGAAATGGAAGGAAGGAAGGAAGGAAGGAAGGAAGGAAGGAAGGAAGGAAGGAAAGAGAGAGAAAGAGAGAGAGAGAGAGAGAGAGAGAGAGAGAGAGAGAGGTCTTCCACCTAGACTTGGCTAAGGCATTTTTAGCAAATCACTTGAACATCAGCTTCCCTCTGCATGTGGATTGTGTCATTTGCACACTTACTTTTCCAGCTTTCTCTCCCGGATTTGGTCTTCTGCTCATCTCTCCATCCCACTCCTCTGCCAGCTGTCTCCACCCCTGATCCCAGACTCTGCCTTAGCAATCTCAAAGCTACCTTTTCCTCTGCTTCATTCTCTTTCCTTCCGATGTGGTTTCCATAGCAAACGGAAAATGTTTCTTTAGGCTTGGGAGACTACTTTTTTTCACACTGCATACTCTGCTAGGCAACCTTCTGTGGTCTTTTAAACTCAGCTACTGTTCCCTGATAGTCTAACAGCAACCTGGGGTCCTTGTCTCTCCTGTAGACCCTGATTCTATATGTAGTTTTCTTCCCATGCACATTCACCCAGATAAACACAGACTTCAATCTCAGGGTACACAAAGCAAACTCTTACCCTGAATGTGCTCTGTCTCCATTATTTTTCTCAGTGATAGCATCTCTTATCTACCAAAGGTTTGGTTCTTTAAGTTTCTATCACATTACGCGGATCCTGACTTAAGTGTTCCTCAAGGGTGCTCTCTCTTGCCCTTTTACCTCATCTTGCCATAGGCACCTCTTAGGCTAATTCAGGCAACTGGTTCATGTCTCTGTGTACCCTCCTCTTGTGCTCTCTTTGTGTTTTGAAAATGCAAACCTGAAAAGACCATGCCCCAGAGTTTAAACAGCTTGTACCCCTGTTTGCCAAAGAATATGGTCTGAAGGGACGAAGCCATTGCATGTAAGGTCTCCCCCAAACTTGTGCACCAGCCTCTTCTCCTGTGCAGCCCTCCAGGGCTGCGTCTCCTCTGTACACCAACTCCCTCACCCTGAGGTCCTCTAGGCATCTTCCCAGCTTCAGTTGTCCTCTACCCACTCTAACTTCTGCCTGGAATAAGCTGCCTCCTATCTCTGCTTATCCAGATTGGATTCTGTCAGGAGCTATCTGTGTGCCTCAGGCCTCAGAGAACACAGATTCACAGCAGGCATGGTTTCTCCTGAGCTTCTGCAATGCTTTGTTCCCCTGGACAGTCTCACACAGCCTTGTACCCAGGAACTGGTGTTGTTAGACTTCCAGTGAGACTGGCAAGTCCCAGAAAGCTGAGAAGACAACCTACATTGTCTTCACCCAGTACTTTCAGCTTCTGAATGATGGAACACATGTCTGCTCTCATTTCTCAAGAACTGGCTGGGAAGTTGAAATGAGAAGGCATTTATGAAAGTGCAATATAAACCAGTGATGGTAAGCCTTTTAGAACTGAGGGCCCAAACTGCAACTCAAAACTGACTTATAGAAAAGAGGCAACACTGCAATTAAACCCGAATACTGAAGTTTTAGTTTAGAAAACAATTCATATATTAAAACATATTGTTTCTTAGAAGAAAAACAAAAGTAACATGCATGCCAGAGTTTTGCCACCAGCAGTACAGACTAAACTGTGGTGTAATCAATGTATGTGATGATCGTTTACATTCTTAAAAAGTGATTACAGTAAAAGATCCATTGGCATAGGTCCCCTCAAACTATCACGCCTCCCTTGGAACACACTCATCCCATGGTTCTCGCTGCTTTCTGAAGCAGTTCTTTTGCTGTCTTTTTGCCCTGAATCCATTCAAAATGTTTAGAGCATTTCTGTCAAACGAGAACATTACTGCGTGTGCTCATCCACTTTATTCACTAGATCTAGCACTGTGAATTCCAGCTCTTCAGAGTCAAAATGATCCTGAAAGGCAGAGGTATTCGAACCAATTCAGGATGTCAAGGAGCCAGGACAGTGCAAATAGATACTCATGAAGGAGGACTTCCAGGACTGCTGCAGGAAGAGTCAAGAATGGAGGGTAAGTATGTTTGGCATGAGAGAGGAATGCTTTAGGGGGTTAATGGCAGTGGTGTTCACTGTAGTAATTTTTTGAAATTTAAATTTTCACCTCATACAAATCCAAAAACTAAATTTCCTGAACTGTTTTTCCTTCTGGACTCAAACAACACCAGCATGAAGACATGCTTCTCCTCCAAGGTGTAAGATTTCTTCTCAACTACTCAAACCTTTTTAAAATAACTTGGAGCAAAAGTAACAAATTATCTTTTGTAACCTGTTTCCATTACATGCTCTTTTTATGCAAATGGTATTTAAGTAAACATTTAAATAAATTCTCATGTGCTGTTTCAAAATTATATATATATAAATAGCAGAAATAAAACATTTAACTAGCCAGAACAGAAAACACAGTCAGAATCAAATAGCTTTCTAATAGCAGATGGACATATTTTTGTAGACAAATATGGCATCTATAGGGGGAGTTCTAATGCTAGGATCAGGGGAGGCTGGCCACTAAATACCAGGCCAGATCCCAGGGCCTACTGGGCAGAGATGGAGAGGTGCACTCTGGCACTATCTCTGCACAGCGAAGCTGCTGTCCTTAGCAAATTGCTATAGTCAAGCTTACCAGATTTACTGCATACATATACGGGCTGCTCAAACACTCAGGAATATGGTCACACTAAAATATTACTTGGCTTTATTTTGTTTTGTTTTGTTGTCTTTTTGAGACAGGGTCTTGCTATGCAGTCCAGGCTGGCCTCCAACTTGCAAGGATTCTTCTGCCTCAGCCTCCCAAATTCTGGGATTACAGGCATGCCTGGCAGTTATTTGTTGTCAATCTGAGATTTCAATTTAATGCAACATCCTATATTTTACATGGAATGCCAAATACAACCCAAATGATTTTAATGAATTTAAATCAGCTATTAGTTGACAGAATGCAGCTCTGGGATACTTTGGAGAAATAAAACTGAGCAGAAATTCCCTTGAGCTTTCCTGCGGAGTTTAGTATCACCAGGAAATTGGTGGTAGATTGCCATCTAGTGGAAAAAATTTAGTATTACAGTTAAAAATTAGGGGAATAAACCCAGCGCAGCAACCATCATACCCTGAAGTTTGCAAGAAAAAGATTCTGCTCTGGTCAACCAAGGTTGTTGCATTAGAAGGGGATGGCTGGGTAGAGGTGAAGTCGGAATGAGGCTGAGATGTGTTTACGCAGAGGTCTAAGTGGAGGTGTGGCTGGATCAAGGCTCTCCGGCACACAGAAACTGTGCTCCTCTTCAGTCAAGACCAAAAGTAAAGCTGGGGCTCTTTGTAAGAAATACAGGGTCCTTCCACATGAGATGTCTCGGAAGGATCAGGAGCTATCAAAAATGAAATGCTACAGAGCTAATTACTAACAAGTAACAAACTAGGAACTAAGTAACAAATAACTTAGTAGCAAGTCACTAAGTAGCAGATAACTTAGTAACACATAACTAAGGAAGCTATATTGTCTAAGAAGGAACAATATAGCTACACAGATAAGCTCCTTGAAAGGATATAAAAGTTAAAAAGAGCCCCATATCATAATGACAGGGACATAATCTCCAAGTATAAAGCCCAGAAAATATTGTAGCAATCAAAACCAGCAATAACACAGCGATGGGCTCTGAATGTGTATCCCAGTGTTCAAGTGTTAGAAATTTAATCCCCAGGACAATAGAGCTTGGAATTTGGAGAGTTAATTACTTTCAGAAGTAAATAGATTGATGTTGTTGTGGCAGGAGCAGGTTTGTTATAAATGCAAGTGCATTTCTCTCCTGCTCTGTCTCTCCAGGGCTTCTGCCACATCATCAGCTACCTGTAGCCCCTTGGTGTCAGACTTTACAATCCCCAGAGCTGTGAGCCCCATTTCTGCTCATTTTAAATCACCTGGTCTATGGGATTCTCTCATAGCAGTATAACGTGCACAAAGACAACTAGGATTATAGTAATGAAACCAAGCTGAAAAAGGAAGGAAGGAACCGGGGAAAAGAAGTGTACATATAACACAGGTAAAGCAAAACCATTTAATTCTTACTTCAGACTGTATGCCCAGAGTGAAGAACTATTCTAGAAGCTAATAAGATAGACTTAAAAACCAAACCAGAGATGTATAGCTACTTTAAATGATCCTGGTTTTCTCTCCCCAGTGCAGAACAGCAGAGGATCTCTAGCACTTAATATTAAAAAAATCTTATTTTTCAAAGAAATAGCTTTTACAAACTAAAAGAAAATAAATTTACTATAAAATTTCCCTAGGTTCCTATAAGAGATTATTGAAAGTTGGCTTATAAATATTTAGAAAAAAAGTCTGGATAAAAGACAATAGCTGTTCCCTAAGTATATGCCTCCTCAGACTAATCTCATTTGTTGCATGGTTAGGTTGATAAGAATGTTAAATTATCCATTTGCTCTGCAGAAAATATATTTTGACATTGTGGAATCATAAAATAGCATTTTGCACCAGAAAATGTTTGTGGATAACACAGTTAAGAAAGTATTGTAGCTAGTCTAACTCTCTATATGAGTGATGGAATATTTCAAGTAGGAATGCCTAAATCACTTGTGTATACTTATATCATTTACTGATTTATCAATTATCTCATTATAAAATACATGAAACTTACTGATCAAATCTGCAGGAGGTAGACCTAAGTTGCAAAAATGGGTAATGTCATATCAGGACTCTGAAACATTTCAAAAAGTTTTAAAAAAAAGAAATTAACTAAAATTAACCAAATGAAACTGAGCAAATAACACAAACCTTTGTATATTTAGACTCAAAATGTTAATTCTCAAAGAAAAAAAATGAGAGTGAACTGGTGTTCAAACAACTTCTATTTAAATGACCTAGAGGCCATAACCAAAAGTGAGTTTTGGACCAAGCACATAAACTAACTATCCTTTAATCTGTTGATGGGCATTTAGGCTACTTCCATACTTGAGCTTTCGTAAAGTGTGTTGTTAAACATGGGGCGGGATGCATGGGTCATTACAATGTGATGACTTTAACTCTTTCAGGGGCATACCACAAGCGGCATAGCTGGGTCAAACGGAATTTGAGGAATCTCTGTTCTGATTTCCATAGTGACTGTACTAGTTTGTATTCCCACCAACACTATGGAGGGGTTTCTTTATTCCCCTGTAGCCTCCCCAGTCCATGATGATAGCCATTCTTACTAGAATAAGAGGGAAGCTCAGTACTGTTTTGATTTGCAGTTCTGTAGTGACCAAAGATACTGAACATTTTTCCTAACCTTACTGTCCATTTTGGATTTTAGTGTGTACGTCTCATACCCAAATTAAGGGTATGGAAACCTGACTACTCTAATCCTTGAGTGGCAATATAAAATGGTGATTAGAACAGAAGAACAGAGATACTACTGATGGTGAGACTTAGAGTCATCAGTAAATATCGTAATGAGTTGGCCCCAGAACTCCTATGGGTACCAAAGTCTGTGCCTGTGGGTTTCCCTTATATAAACTGGCATACTATTTGTATATTTGCACGTAACCTATGTGCATCTGTATATCTAGTTTACATTACATAGCGTTTATACTAACAAACAATTTAAGTAAACAATTCCTATGATTTAGGAATTGGCAAGAAAATGTATATGTTTGGTGTAGACACAATTGTTTACTGAATACTTTTGATTGTTAGTGGAATCTGTGTATATAGAGCCTGTCATTACAAAGAACCTACTATATGGATAAAAGGACATGAATATTTGTGTAAATAGTTTCTTACCCATTTAAGAATTTTTTCTTTTTCTGTTATTATAGACTTTGACCCAAGAATTACTGAAGGATATGAGTTAATTATTTCTTAGAAGTTTTTAGGTATATTTTCCAATAATCACACAATTGTTTGGAGATCCAGAATGACACTCTATGTTCCCAAATACTTTATGAAAGATACAGTGAAATGATTTGAACCTATAGCCCTCAAATTCTAACTACAGTAAGTCCCCAACTTTTGAAAGAGTTCTATTCCAAGAAATGTAAGTTGGTTTGTTTGAAAGTCCAACAGAGAGTCTTATACACCTTTGACACAAATATACAAAATAAAGCATTACAAAGCACACATTGATACTGTACACTATTGCACTGTACAGTAACTGCACACACCAGCACAACTGACATTGTCTGGCTACTTTCACAATATGTTCACATCTACAAATTTTCCCAGTGTGAGGTCTGTTAGTATCTATGAAAGTTCACAATTCAGAAGTTTGTAAGTTGGGTACTGCATGTGGATACTGTATGGCTATAGATGAGGGGTACAACTGTAACCCCACATGTCTAGACTCTAAGGAAGCATTCCTCATCTTTGTTTATACTCATTCCTTCTGCTCCTCACATATTAACCTCTATCAAATCTCTTTAGATTCCCTCCCACAGGGTAACCATAAATGGACAAAAGTAGCCAACGACAGTTCACGGTAAAAAAACAACTAAGAAATAGTGATCATGTCAGGTGACTTCTCAAGATGCCCAGCACTGTGTCACTGGGTGTCTCAGCAGCTGCGATAGAGGAGACAGTAAAGACCCTGGATTCTTTATCCCAACCCAGTGAAGTGTGTGTAAGCAGTTCTGGGATACTGAGGCACCACCCCACAGAGAACATTATGCACTTGCTCTCTTTGGGTCACCTTCACCCCTCGCTCCTTCTATCTTTCCCTCCCCATTAGAAAAGGAGCCTTGTGGAAAGAATATTCCATCTTCAATGGCCTCAGCATCCCCTTGCCACGCTGGCTACACAGGTCTCAAATTTCAGAGAGGCCCAGCCTCAGGTTCAGATTGGGGTTTGGGAACAGAACGCAGATTAATGGTAGGACTGAAAGAGGAGTTCACGGTGCCTAGTTCTTCCTTCTGAGGCAAGAAGACTTAGGGACAATGGAAGGCTCTGGGTCATGATGCCTAGTGAGGACCTCTCCTGAGGAGTTCATCCAGCCACTGGGCCAGCTTAAGGGCAAAAAACAGAGCTCTTAGCTGGTTAGCTGGTGGCAGGGGTGAGACACACACACACACACACACACACACACACACACACACACACACAGAAAAGTGCAGTGCTAGACTGGTTTATTGCATACAGTGGACACACTAGCTCAGTGTCTACCAAGAAAACAACGAAAACTGCTAACACCATTCCATAGTAATGAGGGCTTTCTTTTCTTCAGGACCAGGCTACACAGGCATGGGTAGGACCATGGTTCCTCCTCTTCCAGCCAATGTCCAGCAGACAATCAGGTAGGTGTTGACCTCAGTCAACAGTTCATTGTCTTGCCAGCCTCTCAATCACATTCCTATGCCTAGATGCCCCACTCGTGTCCCCTGGCTGCCCTTCTCATCACTCTTTGGCCCCCAGGGAGGGGACTTAGCTATTCTTATCTTTTTCTCTAACCTCTGCCGGGACCCTAGCTTGCTCCTGGGAAGAGACAGTCTTGTCCTCTTGCACCTTGCTAGGTAGGGGCCCAGGTGCTGGTCTGGCCCCTTCTGGCAGCGGGGCAAATCCTGGTGAAGGTTGCCTGCTTGTCGCCTGGGTGCAGGGAAGTGCAAATAGATCAGAGAAGTAGCTGTCTCCTGCTGGGGGGTGCCCCGGAGCCTGCGTGCAGAACGAACCAGGGAAGGGTAGTTCAGGCAAATAGGGGTCACTCCAAGGGACTGGGCCTGTAGAGTCAAAGGGTAGCAGAGTCACTGGACTGAATGTCAGACATCATGCAGTGTGTTCTGGAAAGAAGTGCCCTCATGCCTGTTCAAGGAACCATAGCTCAAGAACCTAGAGCAAGTGCTGGCATCCAGATCCTGTAGTCTGGATCACAGGTCAGGCAAAGTCTCATGTAGGCAGTTAGGAGGCTGGAAATCACCTGGACCCATCTTCCATCCCTTCCTGCTAGAATTTAGTCTCAATGAGATAGACACATTGGGATTTCAGAAGTCCAAGTGACCCAGCAGAACACTAATAAATGTTGCTCTCTATTGTGACAAGTATCCTTACTCATGTCATTTCTCATCCTCACCAAATCCTTCAGTAATATTGGGACTTTTAGTCTCATTTCTCAGTCTGACAGTGAGACTCAGGAGAACTATTATTGGCTTAGCTGGACCAAGAAGCAGACCACATGAAATGGATTTACTCATGACCCATGCCTTGCCTCAGCCTACCCCCAAGAGTGTGAGGCTCTCTGCCCCCTCACACCACCCTCAGTCCCAAGGGGGACTTTCTCTGCAGCCCCCACTCACCCATATCCCCGGCAGGTGGCTGCAGCAGGGTCTGCCCCCACGGGGCGCCTGGGCCGTAGCTCTGCAATGTGCCCCCAGCAGAGCCACAAGGAAACGAAAAGAGGGTATCTTCTGGTGGTGGAAATGACAGTGAACCCGGCATGGGGAAGGGCAAGGGTGGCAGGCACGGCGGCTGGGGGGCTTGGAACAGCTGGGTTGGTGGAGCCTGGGAGAACTGGTGGCTTGGCTGATACTCCTGGGTCTCCAGGTCTTCCAAGTACGATAAGGTGGATGGGGGCGTGTTGCTGTGGGGGACAGGGAAGGATTCAGAGAGATGCAGAGGTGGCCTCCATATTCCTTCTTCCATGCCCCATTTTGGTGGAGACCCCAGCATGCAACACCACCTCTCCCAAGGTGACCCAGGTCGCTTCCTTGGTTAGGTCCCATACCTTGTCCCCCAAGGTCCACAGAGGCCACCCTTGTGGCTTCGGTGACTGGCAGGAGCATCCATCAGCAGAGGTATCAGTTGTGGGGTGTGGACAGGGCCCAGGGGAAAAGGAAGGTTGGTCCTTTGCAGAGGTGGGGGACTGAAGAGCGGTGGGGTCACTGCTACCTGTTTAGCACTCTCAGTCTGTTGGGTGGGGGCCAAAGTCTGGTCTGAGGTCAGTAGCATGGAGGGCTCTAGGAACAGAAGGCGAAGAGGGACCCCAAGTGTGAGAAAATGGGATTCAGCTCAGGGATGCAGAGGGTCCACCACATGCAATGCCCATGTGGCTTTCAATAGGCCCCTGTGGTCCAGATCCCTGAGAAGTCCCATGCACTCCACCTCTACCAAGCAGGGAAACCTCCGTGATCGCTGTGTTCATAGCTTTTAAGTCCTCCCAGCAAACCCTCGGAAGGAGGGAGCTCACCTGGAAAAACATCCAGAGGGGACTCTAGAGGGAAGGGGCCAGGCTCTGGGTCCATGGGCACAGCTGGTGGCGGCTCAGCTGTGGAGCTGGAGGCAGAAAAAAGAGAGATGTCGGCTTTGCTAGCATCTGGGTGGGCCCCGCGGCCTCGGTGCAGGGAGAGGACACAGGACTCTGAAATGGCCTTCTGAGAGGGCAGTTGCAGCTTCCTAACCGCAATTCACTCAAACCCATTACATACCAACTAGTGCCAACTAGTGCCAGGACTCATGCTCAGCCTCAGGACCCGAGGGTCCCCTCCTGCAGGGGAGATGGGGCAGGAAGAGGACAGATGCTTACCTGCCCTGGCTGCTAGTAGGGGCCGCAGCACTGTTCTGCTTTTCTTTCCCATTCACTTTCTCCAGTTTTCGCCACTTTGCCCGGCGATTCTGGAACCACACCTGCGGGGAAAATGTATCTGAACTAAGGCTTGAGTCCCTGAGTGGTAGGACAGGCAGGTAAATTCCCCACTTTTTTCAGATGCCTGTCAGTTGGCATCGTTTCATAAAGAGGTCAGTATGGCAGCTTTCTCGTCTAGCTGCCTGAGGCTGGTGTAACCCTGGGAAAACAGGCAGATACAGCCACATAGGAGACCTGGCCTCAGCTCCCATATGGTTGGCAATGCAGCGTGCTTCCTGCCCCTCCAGAGTGCTCTTGGCCACCCCTGCTGACCGCTTAGCTAGCCCCGTTTTACCATGATGCGCTGGGGGTTGACCCCCACCATCTGGGCAATCTCCCGACGCTTGTCACTGTCAGGATAGTGATCTTCTTGAAAAACCCGCTCTAGCTCCTCCAGCTGGTCTGGAAGAAGCACGTAGAAGCAGTTTCACGGCAAGAGAAGAGAATGAGATGCCCAGCGAGGGCCCGTGTGTCTCTCGCAGATGGGATCACCATCCTCGGCCCCAAAGCTTTGGATCTAAGCTCCCCAGTGGGCCAGGTTTTCTCTTGCTCTTGGGCACTGTCCAGAGACCTGTGTGGGTTTACTTTCCACACTTCCATCAGGGTCCCAAGCTTTCATGTCTTTTTTTGGTGGTACCGGGAACTGAACGGAGTGCTTTCACAGAGTTCCATTCCTAACACTTTTTATTTCGAAACAGGGTCTTGCTAAATAGCTAACTGCCCAGGATGGGCTGGAACTTGTGGGCTTCCTGCTGTCTCCTCTAGAGTGCTGGGATTATAAGCATGCACCACCACACCTGGCTGCAAACTCACTTTCTGATGTGATAACACAGCTTTGCGCTTGGGGCCAAGAAAGCGATCCAGGACAAAGTGACACCCAAATTAAACACTCACCCCTGTCTCCCTCCCGAGATCACGTTCTCTTTACAGCTCCAACCCCTTCTCAGGAGGTCGAGGGATGTCTCAGTTTCAGGGACTCACCTGAGCGGTACAAGGTTCGAGTCTTTTTCCGAACTTGGCAGGTTGCTTCCGGGGGCCCCTTCTTCTGCTCTGTGTTTTGGCTGTTCTGGGCCAGTGTGCTGAGCAGGTTAGCCAGGTGGCAGGGGCCCCGGCCTGATCCACAAGGCACTGGGTTGTGCTTGACCCGGGTTGAGTGACTGATACTGGGCAATGATGCAGACGCCAGACCCAGGGCACCGGGTCTCTTCTGCTTACCAGGGGCTGGCGAACTGGCCCTTTTCCCTGACTTGGACTCCGCTTGAGGCTGGAGTTTGGATGAGGCTGGTGCTCTGTCCTTGGGGGAAGACCTGGAGCTGGGAGCCTGGCGCCCTCTATAGACATGAGCCTCAGCTAGTTCTCCAGATGCCTCTTGCTGTGGTTTCTCTCCAGAGAGCGTATAGGGCAGTGGCGGCGCCTCTCTCTGGGCATCTTGATTGTGGGTGGCTGAGCTCTGCCTCTGTTCCTCCTCCTCCTCCTCCTCCTCCAGCCTGACAACCAGGGTCAGGCCTCCACCTTCCTGGCCTGCAGGGGCAACACAGGGCCTCAGGGAAGGAAGAGAGAGACCTTGCTGGAAGAAGCACTGCTTCCTGGCCTGCAAGGGCTCTAGCATTGGGTCCTGAGCTTTCTTTTGTCTATCTGTCAAATGGGTTTATAATTCTGGACTTCCCTTCCCAGCTTCTGGGTTGGCAAGATCAAATTAGATAACCCAGGTGCTTTGCAAACTATAACAAATATGTACAACTTAGAGCGGTTCTCAGCCCAAGGTAGGAGAGCAGTCTGGTGTTTTCCCAGACACCAGGGCTGCATGTTTGATGCACAGATGTTTCTAAGAGACAACTGCTGGGATGGGGTGGACAGGAAAGAGAAGCAGAGTGGTTGGGGGGTGCTGCTTGACTTCAACTTGGTCCTGGTTCTGCTTCACGGAGAAGGCAGAGGACGGGACTTGGATGGTGATGGGGTGACAGAGAAGAACACCCTCACCTCCCCAGCCCTCACCTGTCCCTGCCTTCCCTCCTCACCCCCATAGCTGCTCTGCCCCTCCCTCACGCCAGTTTCCTCCCTTGCCAGGAAAGAGGGCCCCATCTGGATCTATGCCACCCATCAATCATTCATCCTTAGAGCTGCCTTCCTTCCTCTGGGGTGACTGATTCATTGAGAGCTTACCAGGACTGTTCAGGGACAGTGCTGAGTTAATACCTTCTAAAGATCAGTGCAGTAGGCCCTTAATTCCTTAATTCCTGCAAGGAAGCACTTCTCCCAGAGGAAGCCAGAAAGATTAGCAAAGTGAGTAATCTGCAGGGTACACCCTTCCCGGGGTCACCCAACACTGCTCTCTCCCTCCAGGCTCACTGGGACCCACACAGCCTCAGCCCGGGCCCCATTTCCAGCTGCGGAATTTATAAATCAATGCTGAGCAGAGATGGACAGACCTTGTGAGAGGCTTTGTGATTTCAGTGGAAGCCTGATGTCATATCAGGTCTTAAGAAATAACTTTCTTAAAGCAATCATTTGGTGTTTCCAAATTATTTCCTAGAGCATACAGGAGACCCAATTTACAGGAGCCAGGCTGGGGCTGGCTGTGGGTGGGGGGCAGGAATGGAGAGTCTCCTCAGGAAGGTTGTGAGGGACAAATTTGCTAAACAGCGTTTTAGGAGCGCCTGGTACAGTAAAGTAGGTGCTCAGTAAACGCAGTCTTTGTGGAAGAGACCCGCCCTAGTGAAAATGGTGACAGATGCCTGAACTTACTCTAGGAGGGTCCTGGGGCTGCAGGCCCAGTGTCTCCTTAGGGGATCTAAATCCCAAAGAGTAGAGGCCAACGGCCGAAGGGCCTCCCCAGACTCCTAAGCTATCTAACCCCGGCAGCGGGGTGACCTGAGGCCCCCCAGCCCGAACCCTTGCGAGCTCACCCCTCATTCCGCGAAGAGACCCCGCGTGGCCTCCATGCAGCGATCCACGCTGCCTTCCCCGGGCCCAGGCGCGGCCTAATGAAGCCTCGCGGGCAGGTGCACAGCCGTGGAGCCAAGCCCGGGCCCCCGGGGCGCGGCCCACCCGGGGCACCGCACGCCTGCAGCAGCTGGGGGCGGGGGTGTGGGGCCCGGAAGCCCCCTCCTCCCCAGCCGGCCTGAGGATGCAGGTGTGGGAGGCCGGGCGGGGCTGGAGGCCAGGGCAAGAGCACGAGGGAGGCGCAGAGGTCTGCAGAGCCAGGCACAGTCCTGGGCTCGCCTCGCCTCCCACCACGCTGGGCCTGGGGCTTGGACCTCAGCCCTGCCAAGAGACCTGGAGAAGACCACTCCGGAACCACCTATCCAGGGCGCCCCCAAATGCTCAGATGTCCCCTATCTGCTCACCGGGGTCTCCCCAAGCCTCAGGATTAATGAGCCCCCAAGTCGCGGTACAGATTTGAGGGTCCTTGGTGCCCACAGCCCGAGTTCCAGGAGCTTTGGATGAAGCAGGGCTCCCTCCGCGCCTTGCGCACCTCTGCAGGTCCGTAGGAGGCTCACCGTGCCAGCCCTTAGTAACTCAGGCTTCTCTGGGAAGTGAGTCATTGAGATTCCTAGTTTGGGGAGTGTTTCGTGGCCACGTAAAACAACAACAGCAAATTCAGAATTGGAAAATTCTGATTCCCGCCTCGTCCAGTCAAGCAGGCCAGATTGAAGCAGGTGCTCGGGGCTGGGGGCACGAGAGCGAGCGCCGGACCAGCACGCAGGTGTTTTGCATTTAGGATTTGGGAGATTCTGGACACCAGGTGCTTTGACGTTCTATAATAGGCTCTTGGTACATTTTCCTGCCTTTGAGAAGCATGTGGACTGCAAGAATTTTAGTTCTTTCAGAAACATCAAAATGAAAACTAACTTCGCAAGAGGACAGAGCCAAAAATAATTTTTATTCTAAAAAAATTATAACGATAAGAGACACATTGCCTTTTAGCTCCCCTCAAACCCTCCTCCCCGCCCCGCGTTTGGAACGTACCAACCCCATCTTTCTTAGCACTTTCTAAAGTGGAACTCTAAGTCCTCTCTTGTGACTATCTTTCTGTGACTGCCTCAATGACTGGTATCTAAACCTTTACAGCAATTTCTGCTGAATAAAAACAAGACTCTGTTCTCATCCACCCCAGTTCCCCGATCTGGCACCGTGCAATTTCTGGCTTCAATGTCAAAAGGAAAAGTAAATGTTTTGAAGTTTGATTCAGAGCATCACGGCAGCCAGACCAGCACTTAAGTAATGACACTTAAGAAGGAGGACTTCCAGAGCTGCTTTGGAGAGAGGCCAGAATGATAAATGTGCTCAAAATGAGGGGGATGATTCTGAGGGGGATCAAGGGCAATGTCTTTTGCTGTAATAATTTTAAAAAATTAAGTATTCACATATGCTTAAAGTTAGTTAAGGAGGCTTATGCACAGGGCCCAGATTCTGTGTTGAAATGAAGCATTCTAAGCCATGCAAGTACTGATTGGGAGGCAGTGCAGTTGCTTTCTGTGTAAACAATCACTACTATTCAGTAGTGCTGTGTTTAAACCTGGAAAACAATAGTCTGCTTGATTAAACGTTTATCGGACAATTACTGTATTCCAGGCACAATGGACAAGTTCCTTGTTTGGCCAGGTCTGTGGTGCCGAAGAGGTGAAGACAATAATACCGTCCTATGCTGTGTGGTCACCATAGAGTTCCAAGCCCTGTCTGTGAGGAATCACCAGGGACCAGAGGGCCAGGAATGTCTTCTGAACCTGGATGCGAGCTTCCTGGAGAGAGTGACCATCTGACCTGTGAGCTGTGAAACTTGGTGCATCACTTACTTAAAGCCCTACAGTGGTTCTTGCAGGGTGAGATAGACCAAGCTTCCTACCTGGGTATCAATCCTGGTTCTAAGACTGATCCTTCCTCGGGGGCCATCCCTCCTGGCTATCTCGGGGACTTTTGTCTATGTGGACATAATACTTCCTGATAGGTATTCTTAAATGCCCCCCTGAACTTGCAAGGTGATTTGTTTGAGGCTGGCTCCCACCCTGAGCTCCTGAGTTCTCAATTGGTAGGGCCACAGAGGGACCTTGAATAGCTTATTAACAAGGCCCTCAGGTGATTTGCATAGGTGTTAGAGTTTGCCACACTCCTGGACTTTTCGAAAACAAAGCCGACTGAAGCCACCCTGGAGATGGGAGTGGAGGCAGTGGGTGAAAGGGCTCTGTATGGGGACAGGAAACGACATTTAGTCTGCTTCAGTGAGACCTAGGGCACAATTAATTTCTTAATAGATTATCCTATTACATTAAATTAAAAACAGACCGTCCTTGGACATCTTTTACATGGCAGTTCCTCTCAGGGGCTGGCAGTCCTCTGCTATGGTGACAGGTGAAGAGTGAAGGCTGCTGTCATTCACAGACTCAGTGATTCTTCATTCAAAATGTGCAAAGACACAGAGTCTCTTTGTGTGAAAGGTTTTGTGGGTGGGACTGGAAGATGCCAGCATTTTTCCAAACTCATTTATTGGGCTGGGGCTATAAAATTAGGAAAATTCAAGCTTGCTTGCTTGCTTGCTTTTCTTTGTTTCTCTCTTTCTCAGACTTGATTTTCCTGGATTATTGTGCTAATATTTTCCAAGTGATTTAGTCAGGTATTTGGTTTATCGACATGAAGAATTTGATTTAATGGCTATCAGTGGATATTTTTTCCCTAAAATGTACAGTGGCGTGGGAGAATGGCTTGATGTGTCCGCCTAGGAGGATGCCCTGTCTGTGACATGTGTCACCTGCTCATCTTTCACAGGCGACTTAAGTGATGGGTGCTCATCTCTGAAGTTAAAACGCTGGCTAGAGAAGAGAGTGTGCTTTTTTACATGGAGGACAAGAGGCTATTGTCCAAAGGGTACTTGGGGGTGCTTATTTATAGGTCTTTGGCTACATTCCATTTCCATGATCTTCTGACTAGTCGATATACACATGTCTGTGTTGTGGGAAGGCAAGTGGTTTTCATTATTGTTATTTGTTATTTTTTCAGATCATAAATCATCACCACCACTGCCCACTTAGCAAAACCCACATCTCCGTCCTCTTTTTTATGGGTGTGAGGTGTCACAGATTGAAAGGTGTTGGAGGTTACCATGATGTAGTCCTTTTTTTCAAGCAACATACAATTAACCATATAATTTGGATGAGCAAGTAAGGTAAGCAATTTGTCCTTCCTCCTTCTCGGAAAAAGTAGCCAGAAAAAGTGGTGGATGGAGATCACTTCTCAAAGCAGCAGCACAAAGTAATTTGCTCTCGTTCAGTGTGCCACACCCCACTGTAGGTGGCAGCAGGTCTTTGGAAAATGTGGGACTGGGGCAGGGAGGTTATGCTGTGAAAGATGGGCTGGAGTCTACTCGGGCGCTGGCTAGGGAATCAGAGTCACAGGCAAGGCCCCGGCAAACACCTGGGAAGAGAGCTTAGCCTAGGATGGAGGACGAGAAGAGGAAGCCGGAGAAAGGGGAAAGCTAGACCAAGCACGGGTTCAGAGACCCAGCCTTCCTGAGCCTGTGAAAGGTGATGGCCAGTGGTCAGCTCTGAGAACCCCTGGGTGGCGGAGCTGGTGGCTGGGACCAGTGACTGGGAGAGACAGCAGGAGCCCTGGAAGTCCCTGCCCAGTGGCTTCCTTTGGAGACCATGATGATCTGAGGCGCCTGCTAAGGGAATTGCAAACATCTGTCTGAAGTGGAAGCTGCACTGGCAGGGCGGAGACCGGTCCTGGTGTGAATCGGTGGAATAACTCTAATTAATGCCCTTTCCCCAAACTGTCACTGTGTGGAACATGTGACCAACTGCCGCTCCTGCTGATCGTGAATCAGGGCTGCGTGAGTGTTGTAATGTAGAGAGCACTTCCTCTCTCTGCTGCTCTCCTCCAGGACAGCAAAGCTGTGACCTTCAAGTTCTCCTCCAAACCTGGCCCAGCCTTCACTCAGATCTTGATGGCTGCTACCCCTCTTGGCCCCTCCAGCTTCCTCTCAGCCTCTTGTTCTAGTTTTTCTGTCCTCTCTGGGAATGGTCTGTGCCTTCTCATGCCTCAGGGCCACAGACCGAGCTGTTTTGTCAGCCTGAAACATTTCCTTCGCTTCTAACTCTGTCAATCTTCCTCATACTTCAAAGCCCAGCCCAAGTGTCCTTTCCTATGAAGCTTATCCCAGCCTCCCGCAATCGGAATGGATCGCTCCCTCCTTGTCCTTTACGGTGTTGTGTTTGCATTTATATTACACCGCTTAACACAGGCTGACCTGGTAGGAGTTCTGCATGCACGCCACAAGATTGTGGATTCTCGGGTACTAACAGCCATCTATTTGTGACAAGCCCTTTCCACTTGCTTTATGAGCCTCATTTTATTCTTGTAACAACTCAGTAAAATTCCATTCCTAGCCTCATTTTATTGAAGAAACCGGCAGAGAAAGCCAAAATACAAAGTGGCCATTCGTGATTTGAACCCAGTTATCTGGTTTCTGCTTGATCCTCTACCCATTAGGTCACAGTTTGTTTGATTACATCAATCGTGATGTGTGGCACTGTGATTTGTACATGAAGGATTAATAGTTGCTAACTGACCTGTTGTGTGTGGTGGCACATGCCTGTAATCTCAGCAGTCAGGAGGCTGAGGCAAGAGGATCTTGTGAGTTCAAGGTCAGCCTGAACCACATGGTGAAAAACTTTCTCAAAAAACAAACCCAAACAAACAGTTGCTTATTGATCAAAGCTAACCATCATCACAAGGAGTTAGGGAATAGGTGGAAAACTGGCTGTAGCCATAAAAAGGGGAGCAACAGTGATAGAACTGGTCCCACATCTTGACTATGGTATAGGTTCCACACATCTACCCAGGAGACAGAGCTGCATAGGGCAACACACACACACACACACACACACACACGCACACACGTTCACATACACACACAGGACTGGTGAAATCTAAGTAAGGTCTGTGAATTGTACCTAAGGCAATTTCCTTTTGTGGTATTGGATTGAAGTTATTCAAGGTGTGTTCATAAGGCAAGCCAAGGATGTGATCTATGGGGTCTTGGTGTTATGTCTTATAACTACATGTGAATAGAGAGTTTTCTCATAATAAGAAGGTAGGAAAAAATGTTGATCACTATGCCCTGACCCCAAGTTGAGTTCTTTTACATTGTTTAATTTAATTCATACAGTTAAATTTAAGTAAATGCTATGTTTTATATATAGTAGCAATAGTAATCTGTTGGTGATAGTTGTTTTTAAACATAGATTTCATTGTATCTATTTCATAAATGGGGTGCCGGTAGGCAAGCAGAGAAAGCAACATCTAATCTGTTTTAAAAGTAAATAAATGCATCTCATATGAATGCAGTTTGCTAGGAAAATAATGGTAAATATAGCATAAACAGAAAGAGAAAATTGTTATCCCCACCAAACAATTTTAGTTATTAATGATGTGGTACATTTCTTCACATTTTTGTTATTTTTATTGCTTTACATATTTTCCTTGTGATTGTAATTATACTCTATTTGAAATCTTCAGCATTTCTCCTCTAAAAGTTCTGAAAAAAGTATAGTTCCATAGTGTTCAGTCTTAAGAATTTACAGAGTGACAGCACTATAATTTTCCAATTAGTGAGAGAAGAAAAAATATTTCCCAATATTTACATTTTTGAAAATCACAAAGGCAAATTTGATCACATTCTTCATAGAGAATTTGCACCTGTACATCATGTATATCAATTTTTCTTTTTTCCACTCCCCTCCCTTCCCTTCAACCTTTCACCCCTTCCCCATTTCACAGTTTGATTTCCATTTTTTTCTTTCATTCTTTTTAAAAATCCCTCCCTTATTTCCCTGCCCCTCCTCCATCCCTTGTTTCTTTTCCCATTTAAACATGTTTTTTCTACTTCCCAATATCTGCCGTCCACTTTGCTCATTATTTACACTTTGGGTTCCTCACACAAGAGAAAAAATTTGATCTTTAAACTTGTGTCTGATTTATTTAATTTACATTGATGGCCTTGAGGTGCATCCATTTACCTAAAAATATCCCGTTTATCTTGTGGCAGAATAGGACTCCAGTGTATATAAAAACCACATTTTCTTATCCATTCATTCATTAATGAACGCTATTGTGAATTATGCTACTATAAACATGAGTATGCATGTATCACTGTGGTACGGGATAATGTTTTTAACTTTTTGGGGAAGATACATAGAAGGGAAATAGCTGGGTCAAATGGAACCTGTAGTTTCAGTTTTTTGAGGAATCTCCACACTGATTTCCATAGTGGTTATACCAGTTTTAACTCCCACCAATAGTGGTTCTCCCCCAGCCTCACCAGCATTTGTTACTGGTTGATTTACTGATAATAGCCATCATTTCTGGAGTGAGATAGAATCTCAGAGTTGTTTTAATTTGTGCTTCATGAATGACCAGCGATGTTGAACATCTGTTCATGTATTTACTTATTGTTTTTACTACATCAAACAGAAGTGTCTATTCATTTCAGATGCCTATCTTTGGATTTTACTTTAATTTGTCATCTATCTATTTATTCATTCATTCTTTTAGTCTCATATCACAAGGAGCCAAGTTGTTCGTTTCACAGAAATGCACGGATTACCGGAATAACAAGTGCATAGCTCAAGTGTGTCAAGGAGAGGTTCAGGAATTGAGGGTATGGACTTGACCGGCCAATAGGGCAGTTTCAGCAAGAAATGACCCTAAAAAGGTCATATTCCCTCTCTGATGTCCAGTGCTTGTGCCTTCTCTCTGGTGGCTCTCTAGTCTTCTGGTGTTTGGGGCTGGGCTCAGTGCAGTGATGCCGGCTATGACGCAGCTGTGTCAGGACTTGAGGGCACACTGAGGTCCCCAGAGCATGATCCTCACTCCCAGAACCCAGGCTCACCCTCATAAGCTTTGAAATCTTCTTTGTCCCCTGTGACTGCAACACACCCATGTCTGGTGAATAGAGTGTAAAAGGCAGGATCACATCATACTCAGCAGGTTCCTCTGCCCTTTGGGAACAACTACCTTCTAGGTCCACTAGGCTGTTTATCTTGATCTTTCGAATTGAAGATGACTTGGCCTTGTCTTGAAAAGTCTCCTACGCTTGATTACCAACCCATGGCGTGATCACTAATGTAGATTAGAAGCTGGGAGCAATTTCCTTTCTGTGGAGGAGAGGGTGGTGAAATATGAGGTCTTCACTTAGTGAGGCAGAGAATTTAAACAACAGCAGACTGGCCTGATTACTGAGGAGATACTTTGGCCTGGCAAACCTGTCATTCAGTTCATTGGAAAAAACAATACAACTCAGTACTAGACTGGTCTTTGTTTTGCAGAAGGCTCTGACTGTCTGTCTTACAAGCTGGATTGCTGCATGTATTGTTAACTTGGTGCATGGGAGTGTGGGGTTTTCACCTGAGCACCCTGGGATTTAGATAGATGTCCTTCAGAACATCTTGAGTGATTCATCTTGTTCCTCAAATTCCTGAAAGAGACCAACTATTTTTCTGTTGCAGGGTTGTCTAAAGCATCCTCTCATGTTCAGAAATTTCTCTTTGTTCTGCTGGTGGCCAGTTCATCACACTCAGGTAGTGGACTCCTTTGGCTCTGTTATCTAATGAAAACCACCTGACAATTTGTCTTTCTTTCCATGACAGAATTCACACACACGTATTTATATAAGGAGAGTTTGCCCCCCAAAATGCATACACACTTCAAGGAAAGAAAAATAGTATGATTTTTTTTTTAAACACGAGGTGTTACCCGTGTATGGGGGATCCTAGAACAAGTCACATATCACAGAAAACCCTCCACACTCCTGGCTCTTAGAGAAGAATCTGAAAATGTGTGTGCACCAATCTGAGTGACGAGGGTTACCCAACAGCACTTTGCTATGCTAATAAGTGGTCAGAAGTTAATAGTTACCACTTTGAGCACCTCTTGAAACTGTAGAGGGCAAAGGTGTCCTGTGATATCACAATAAATTTAGCATTAACATATGTCTACACATTTTTCTTTTCCTGCAGTGTGTGCATATGTTTTTGGCAGCCTCTGCATATTTTTGGTTTACTATCAATCTTCTCTCCTATATTGATGTTTCATGGGTACAAAAACTCACCTGCATGTAGCAATATCAGGTGTAGCTAGAATAGCATCGAATCAGGCATAGGTGGGTCATAAATATTCTCTCTGCTGAACAAATCCACAAATGAACCTCACATTAGGACCTTTTAGCTGGGGGAGAAAATGATCAGATTCATGTTATAAATCACAGTTCGTGGTGATTCATCATGTGATTCATGACAACTAGTTGATAAGGCTGTTAAGTTGGAAGACTTCCTGGAAATGTTTGTTGGGCACTTGGAGAAGTAACGAATCCAGCAATTAGGTATAAAATGTGACATTTTAGCATTCATTGTAGAGAACATTGAAAGATTTGCACTGATAAAGTTCACATCCTCGGAGGTCATTTCTCTTTACAGATTGAGAGGAGAAGGAAAAGCGAGGACCACAGGTTAGGGCTAGTGCCGTCTTCAGCGATGAATACAGGCAACTTTGTATTTCCAGCAGCTCTCTTTCAGGAAGTAGATCTGATGATTTATCCAGTCTGCAAAGCTCTGTCTTTCCTTTAGAATGTTTGCATACAATGTGCTTATTGATACAGCCTCATTTGTGCCTGATTTTTGAGTAGTTGTGTATTTTTTATTCAATTTTAATCTCATCTACTGACTTATAAACCATGCTATTATTTTAATAGCATTCATTGATTTTTTTAAATGATGGCTTTGGGACCTATGGATATTTGCTTACCCTATCACAGTCACCTTGAAGTGACATTATGCCATGTCCCCGAACAGCAGAAACCTACAACGGTGAACTTCTGTGTCTCCCCTCTTGTCCTTTGTGTATTTCCTTCTATGTATCTTATGAACCCCAAAACACATCATTATTTTGGCTTTCAGTAGTCAATTATCTTATGAAAATATCTGAGAAGTAAAAATAATTTCTTGTTCTTATTTTTACCATATCCAATTCTCATAATTCCTTGGGTGGATCTAGATTTCCATCTAACATAGTTTTTCATATTCTAGGAAATGAGTTAATATTTTCAGTAGCAAAATTCTGGTGATGAGTTTGTTTAGTGTTTATGTATATGACAAGGTTTTACTTTGATGTATTTGTGTTTTACTTTGTGAAGCCAAGGATTTTTTCCTGAGTACTTTAAAGGTGTCAGTCCACTGTTATACCTAAGGAGAAATGCACTGTCATTCTTACCTGTTTCCTCTGTACATGTGATGATTTTGTACCTAGTTAATCCGGTTTTATCATTTTGATAAAGACATGCTTTGCTAGAGCTTTCTGGGTGCTTCTTGCCCTTGGAGTCTATTTAGTGTGTATGTAATTCCCATCAAAATGGTAGATTTTCTACCATTATTTCTTCAACTATATTTTCTGTTCTCCTTCCTTTTCTTCTTCAGGGACTCTAGTTTCACTTATCGAATACTGTATTATTTTTTCATAGTTCAGAGAGGCACTACTTACTCTTTCTTTCAGGCTTTTTATGTTCGTGCTTCTTTTCTGGAGTTCATATTATTGTACCTTCCAATTTTCTAATCTTTGGTTCAGTGTGTGTAATTACATCCTTCAGGCCTGTCATCTCGGATACTGATTTTCCATATCTAGAACCTGGATTTGGGGTTCTTACTTTATTTTTTTTTTGAGGCGGGGTCTTCCTATGTAGTTCAGGCTGCCTTGAACTCACTAGGTAGCCAGGCTGGCCTCAGACTTGGAGCATTCCTCCTGCCTCAGCCTCCTGAGTGCTGGGATGACGAATGTGTGCCGCCACACCCAGCAGGCAGCTCTCTTTTATATGGTCTGTGTCTTACTATGCACATATTTTTCCTGTGCCTTCCTGAATAAATGGATTTAAGCATCCACAGATTCTGATATACATGGGCTTCCAGGACCAGTTTTCCACTGATCTTGAGGGACAACAATGTTGTGTGTGTGTGTGTGTGTGTGTTTACTCTTGAGTTTTGTTCTGTATTCTTTTACTTGGAAGCATTTTAATCCTTTTGTGTCTTTTAAGTTTTTTTTTTTTTAATAAGTAGAACCAGACAGGCTTCTTTTCCCTACTGCTGATAAAATATCCTTCTGAACATTCTGTCCAGTGTTCATGAATGTCAACGACCATGTGCTCTGGCCACAGAAATCCAAACTATGCCTGGCCCTTTGTGAACTTCATATGTTTTGTTTACCTTTCCTTTCCATTTTTGGTGGCTAGGGTAGGCTCCTCACATACTTGCACTTACTGGTCATTATCTGGAGTCTTGAGAAGACCCCCCTAAGACTGCTACAGAGCTTCCTCCTCCTCCTCCTCCTCCTCCTCCTCCTCCTCTTTTCCCTCTTCTCTCTCTCTCTCCTTCTGTCCTTCCCACTTTTCTGAAACTCAGTCACCTTGATCTCCTTGAAACTTGAATTCTGTATTTTTGACTCAACATGGCCGTCCTCTTATCCTCTGACCTAAAACCTGGAAATTTCCTCTGAGCAATACGCTGGGAATCGTGGGGTTGACCTCCTTTATAGCCCATTTTTTCAGCAATTCCTGTTCTAGACTGGCTCAAATGGCTAAAAACCATTGTTGGACATATTCTTTCCTGTTTTCTAGTTGTTTATGATGGTAGGGAAGATCTGGTATCTGTTTCCCAATATTGACTAAAAGTAGAAGTTCCCACAGACTATTTTCTAGGTTCTGGTTAGTGTTTCACTCCTCAGATGGTAAAGTTCAAATTCTAGACTGTAATGTACTCAGGTCTTTAAAAGCGGACTGCATGACAACCCTTAATCTCTGTCTCCCACATCACCTACTTTTAGTAAAACAGAACAGCTCGACAAATCTCAGCGTTCTTCATACTTTTTCCTGTTCATATGTCTGTGTCTCTGCATGGGAGGCCTGTGTTTCTGAGCACCCTCCATCTTTCCAAACTTTACTTGTTCTTCAAGCTCCAACTCAATCACTAGTTCTGCTAAATATATCCAAACATCAGTGTTAGTTGCTGCAGGATTTGCCTCTCCTGTGGACAATTTTTGTTTGATTTCTACTCCTAACCGAGATCTCTTAAGAGGGCAGTAACCTGTGTCTTTTGATCACATGTTTACCTCTCAATTTACCCAGGGCCTGAGGTAGATTCCTTGGAAAATGTTTGCTTCCTAGTGTATGCACTTGCTTTCTGGAGATAGAATTGGGCTGATTATTTGGGGGAAATTAAGCAAGATAAACACAAAAGAAAAACTAAGTGAAACATGGACTAGAATAGCTGGCCTGGTCTAGCAGGTGATCTCCATTATGTTCTTTGGTGAGGGTGGTGGGCAGCTGCTGTCTTTAATGGGAATTAGTGCATCACTGGAACAATGTGTGGCTCATATGGCGCTGGGGAATTTTTTGCTTTCACATATGGCAGAGTTTTGTGATAATGCACACAGAACGGTTCTTCCCAAGAAGTTCTTACAGTTAACTGAATCACTTTCAAAACATTAGCATCAACTTAGGGACATGGAATCAACATACCTCTGGCCTATTGGAGGAAGTAATTTAGAGACTCAGCTAAAAAAAAAAACCACATAAGACAATTATACTAAATCAAGGTCACTTTTAGATACATTGTCCATGCTGGATTATAATAACTTTTTTTCTTTATTTTTTCCTATTTCTGTCTTTTATTTTGCACTGCACTTATATATTGTGTTTCTCATGTAAGAGAAAACATGTGATGCTTAAGCCTATGTGTCTGACTTATTTCACTTAACATTATGGTCTCAAGATGCATCTATTTCTCTACAGAAGACTCAAGTTTATCCTTCTGATGCAGTCATTCTGCATTGTATATAAATATCACCTTTTCTTTATCCATTCATCTGTTGATAGGCATATAGGTTGCTTCCCAGACTTAGTTTACTTTGAATTGTGCTGCCAATAACATGAGTATGCTAGGGATTAAAATTCTTAACTATTCTTGAAAGTTAACAGTTAAGAAAAGACCAAAACTTTTGGAATCCCACTTGCGTATTCTAGACAGGGGAAAGGAATCAGGTATGTCCCTGAATAAAATGAGTATCACTAGATCTTTTAAAGACTCCACAATTCTAAGTTTACTTATATGCTTGCCAAGTGCACAAATAGGATGTATGGAATTCACTGAATACTTAATTGGAAGGTTAGAGGAAGGGTCAAGGAGGGGTCAGAGTGGTGGTAGTAAGCAGTGATAAAAACTCCCTTCCTGAAGGGAACAGGATGAATCTCTCAGTCTGTGTATGGAAGGGCAAGTCATGTGCACCGAGGGGAAGCGGTGTATAGTTTGACCTGGCAGAATTCTTATGTACGAGGTGACTCAGAGTTTGCTGTTGTGTATCAGCATGGAATGTAAGTTTGCTGAATATCTGTGAAGTAATAGGACAACTTCACATATTTGGAAACAGTTTTGGTGAAACCTAGCATTTAGTTTTGGACTCTCCTAGGCATTTGGAGCTGAGAGTAAACATTTTGCCTCTTAACAGTGGCAATTACCCCATGCAGAATTTTTCAGGGGAGACTAACCTCACTTAGCTTGAAGAAGGGTGCAACTTGGGTTAATGTATTGGTAGAGAAGTGAGATTAGTGGCATTATAAGTGTGAGACTTCACAGGTAAAATCGATCAAATGTTGAAGAAAAGAGATTGTGGTTTGGAGTAGAGAACACTTGGTTTTGCCTTATAATTTAGCTACCTATTAGCTAGACATAATAATCTCATTTTTTTTTCATGTAAAATAGTGTTAGTATCATTCTCATCAGTTAATAGGAAAACTAAATGAGATGATGTGCATAAACGAACTTTGAGGTCTTCTGCCACTGTGTATGTGATGAGAAGAGAGGAGCTGACACTTTCTCTCTGCCACCCCCACTGCACCCCCATTCTGCGACAGCCTGGCTGTCCTGTTTCTATGTCTTCTATTTCTTCTTCTCCCTACAAACAGTGCCCCTTTCACTATTTCCGCCTTTCATTTCTCCTGTCTGTCCCCAATACTTCCAATACCATTTGCAGGTGTAAAAGATGATCCTTAATGTTGTTCAGTAATAAATGAGGCCATAACTTCACCACTTTGTTCCTCTGTCTTGTAAGTTTCTCAATGCTTAGTGCTGCATTTGGGCTGCTGGGGAAAATAATTAAATGCAACTTCCAAAGAGTTTAGATTTGGGAACATTAAAGAACAAGAATTGTAGATTAGAAACTGGACCAGACTAGTCCTAACAGTACCACCTTCTGAACCACTTTGAATCCCCATTTCCAATGGTAAAGCCCTTGGCCCCTTATCTGATCACTATGAAGAATATCTCCCTTCAAATTCATCCTCAACACAGGACGCTCATGGGCACGTCCAACCCCTGGCTCCTGGCTTCCCTGGGTGTGAAGTGGAGTTTTCTTGGACCATCCATGAAATGTATACCATGGTTACTGTGTATAAGTAGCACACTTGCCTTTATTTTTTATAATAACCATTGTTATAATGTTAAAAACAAAGAGGGAACATAGCCTGAAGGCTGCCTATAGGTTAATCCTAATTTTACTAAAATAGTAATGATGATAGTGGGAACATTTGGTGTTTGCTGACCAACACTGGGTGGTCTGTCATTGTCTCTTGTCTCAGAGTTAAACAGTTAATATATGGGGACAACAGGAGACAGAGGCATTTGTGATATCATAAACTAACAAATGCCCAAGATCCTATAGAATACAGTGGAAAACTGAGTGCCCAAGTTATTATACTTTATATATAGGAGACTCTTGGATTTCTGGCCCTGAACCCTGAGGGCTCTGTTGACTTTCTCCATTGTTCCCTTTAATCGAGCTTAAAGCTTTCTTTGGTACAGGTGGGGGAATTTTTCTAGAGGCATGACAAAAGTGCATAGCATGAAGTGACTCAGAGTGGCTGCAGCATTGTCTTGGAACTTTCCTGGACATGTGAGAGATTGCAATTGTGTTTTACCATTTGTTCAGACAGGCCAGGCATAAAAAATGTGTGAAGCACGGGCTTCCATAAGGGGGCAGAGGAAGCTTTCAATGTGAACAAGACAGATTAGGATAAGTCACAATAATTAAAAATGACTCCCAAACCCCGCATGATAAGGCTTACTTTTCAGTCAGAGAAAATGTCTACCACTGGCCAAGGGAACATTCTATTTGATCACAGTTGTCCTGCTCTGTCATCTGGAAATCACATCCTTTGACTAATTCCCAACAGTGCCTCGTGGCTGCCTTAGCCTAAGCTGAGCCCTGCTCCCACCCTATCCTTTGCTTATGTTCCAGTAATATGAACTAGTCACTTGGCCTTGAATAATTGCAAGGTCATTGGGAAATGCGTAAGAAAGCAGACTGTCACAAGGAACATTCTTTTCCCTGCCCCCATCTGCTCTTGTGGTTACCAAATAGATATTTGCTTCCCTCTTTGTAACGTCCAGAGACAACCTAAAAGTTCCATGATTAATGCAGCTGGAAATGATTCTAGGATCACTGAGTGCTGTACAACAGGCTCCTCATGGTCCAGAGATCCGAGCGAAGAAGACAAGTTCTCTGTTGGCCACATAACAAGTATACTGTGGTAGGTCAAGAACAGGTCAATTGCAACAAACAGCCACATTCTGTAAGGCCAAGAGTGGGAATTCTGAGCATTCACCCTTTGGCTTCATGGCTCTTCTCTGAGCTTCTACCCGTCTGTTTACCTTCTTGACTCTTCTCCCTATTCATTTTCTTTCCTTATACTTGCATGCCTTGTATCATCCGTGTGTCACACGCATGTGCAGAACGTGAGACTAGCTCTCGAGGTGGTGGAGCAACACAGATGAAGGAGATCCTTGATGCCTGTGGCACTCATGCCTCATGGAAAAGAGGTGTTCCAGGACGCTTTCAGCAATTTCCATTTATATTTTGATTTTAATATTTTTCTTCTTATTTCATTGAGGTGTATGATCAAGCCTTTGCATTTCTTACCTTTAGGATAATTTGCAGGGCAGAAAACTGATCAAAGTCAAGGCTCTTAATTGTTTCTTTTCTTTTTCATTTTCTTTTAAAGAGGAAAAAACCAAACAGAAAACTACAAGAAAAACAAGAAACAAAAGACAAACAACAGTAACGAAACACCCAAAACAATAACAATATAGGCTTTTAGAACAAGGTGCTAGGAACTTAACAGAGGTTCTTATGTTGCATAGTTATCTTCAAAAGAGTTACTCAAATTACAAGGTCTAGACATGCAAAATTGACCTAATCCTATGAGTGTTAACTGTTTTCTTCCAGGAACTAATAGTAGCACAGTCATCTTAGCCATCATAAGTGTATATAGACAAATTTATGTCTTTTTTCGTTTTCCTTCCTTCTTTTCTCCTTTTCCCTATCCATGTTATTTTTCCCTTTTGATCAGTTTCTTACCATTTTACAATATTTATTGAAGATTTTGCATCTTGCTTACTCTTTCAGTTTCTTATACTAGGGAGACATTATGGTATTCACACATGTGAGTTTGATTTCTTTCACTTATGAGTATGGTCTTGAGTCACATCCATTTACTTAAAAAACCTCAATGTGATGCTTCTTTATACCTGAGAAGTACTCCATTGTATAAAAATAACATATCTTTTTCATTCATTCCTCAGTTGATGGGCATTTGGGTTGTTTGCAAGATTGGCTATTACTGTGCTTCTATAAACGTGGATGCATATATGTCACTGTGATGTGATGTTTTCATTTCTTCTGAGTATATGCCCACAAGTGGAATAGCTGGGTCAAATGGGACCTCCAATCCTAGCATTTGAAGAACCTCCACACTGATTTCAACAGTGGCTGCCCCAGTCTATACTCCCACCAATAGTGCAGAAGAGTTCCTTTTTCCCCACAGCCTCTCCAGCATTTGTTATTGGTGGTTTTCTTGATCCTGGCCATTCCTTCTGGAGTGAGATAAAATCTCAGTGCAGTTTTAATTTGCATATCTCTAATGACCAATGATGCTGAACATTTTCTCATGTATTTATTTGCCATTTGTATTTCTTCATCTGCAAACTCTGTGTTCATTTCAGATGCCCATTTTTGGATTGGGTTTTTGAACTTTGGGGGTCTTAGCTGGTCTGAGTGCAGTGGTGTTTACAGCTAATTTAATTTTGGGGGTCTGACTTTTAAAAATTCTTTATATGTTCTAGATGGAAGTCCTTTGTCTGAGGGACAGTTCCAGTTCATAGATTTTCTTTTCATTCTGTTGGAGATTTCTTTTGACATGCAAAACTTTTTAATAAGACATGATCCCAGTTGTTGATTCTGGGAAATATTTCCCATGCAGTTTGATTTTTGTTCATGAATTCTCTGTCTAACCCTATGTCTTAATGGTTCTTACCTACTTTTTCTTCCAGCAGATTTAGTGTTTCTATTTTAAATATTTAGACCTTTGATCCATTTTGACTTTAGTGCATGGTGATGGACATGGGTCTAGTTTTAGTTTTTGGCATATGGAGAGCCAGTTTTTCAAGCACCATTTATTAAAGAGGCTATTTGCCAGTGAACATATTTGGTCCCTTTGTCAAAGAAAAGGAGGCTGAGTGTTTTTGTGGTTGTGGTTATATCTTGTAATCTATTTCACTCATGTTCAGGTCTATTTTTATTCCAGTACCATGCTGATTTTATCAAAGTAGCTTTGTAGTAAAACTTCAAGTCAGGGATTGTGATACCTCCTGCTTTGCCTTTGTTGCCCAAAATTGCCTTTGCTATTCTAGGCCTCTTCTGGTTCCAGATGAATTTTAGGAATGATTTCTCTAGGTCTATGAGATATACTAATGGTATTTTGACTGGAATTACATTAAATCTGTACAACAATTTTGAAAGAATGATCATTTTTACAATGTTTGTTTTTCCTATCCATGAACAAGGAATGTCTTTCCATATTCTGAAGTCCTCTTTGATTTCTTTTTTCAGAATACTGAAAATTTCATTGTATAGATCTTTTACTTCCTTTGTTTGATCCCTAAGTATTTCAATTTTTTTGGATGCTATTGTGAAGGGTGTGGTTTCTCCTATTTCTCTCTCAGTGAGTTTGTTGTTTGTGAATAGGAATGCTATTGATTTCTGAGTGTTCACTTTGTATTCAGCTACATTACTGAATTTGGTTATTAAATCTAGAAGTTTTTCAGTCGGATTTTGGGGGTCTTCTATGTAGAGTATCATGTCATCTGCAAATAGTGATAATTCAATTTCTTACTTTCTTATCTTTATTCCCTTTATTTCTCTCTTGTCTAATTGTTCTGATTAATGTTTCCAGAACTGCATTGAATAGGAGTGGTGATAGTGGACAGCCTTGTCTTCTTCCTGATTTTAGAGTGAGAGCTTTAAGGTTTTGACTATTTAATATGATACCGGCTGATGTTTGAACTTAGAGCATTGGGAAATCAAGCAACCAGCCTGCCTCCCTGGTAAGCAGCAGTGGGATCCGGCAAGTGGCAGCTGCCCCAAGGGGAGAACCACCCAGTGTCTCCCGAGATCCATGCCATGTTGGAACTTTGGGTGCTGGGAAACCAAGCAACCAGCCCGCCTCCCAGGAAAGCAGCCATGAGCCTACCGGCGCTTGGGCTGAGAATCAAATATCCCATCCACCCTCCACCCCTCCACCACCACTCCTGCCCCTGTTAGCAAATGGGAGCCAGAGGTCTGAGCATCTCTTGGGAGGTTGACCATATGCAATATAGCAAATAGCGGGGATTTCCTTCTACCATCTCTTTGAAGGCAAATATTGTTATCACTGTTTTGCTTTGTTCTGATTAATTGCATTGCTCTATTCAATATTGTTTTGATAAGTTCTACAATGTTCTGTATTTGGTTTGATTTTGCTATACCTAATTGAAAGAACAACTATTGGAGGATAATAAGGTATACTATGGCACCTATTACTGTTATCCCAGTAACCTGTTGTGACGTTCTGTACCAATTTCACTGCACTGTCTCAATTGGCTATGTTCTGTCTTGTTCTGTTGTATTTCACTACCTTCAAAATAATGAAAAAATTTAAAATTTTTTTTTAAATTTTAAAAATATGATGCTGGCTCTTGGTTTATCATATATGGCTCTTTTCAGATTGAGGTAAAGACCATCTATTCCAATTTTTTGTAGGGGTCTTATCATGAATGAGCGTTGGACTGTATTAAAAGTTTTTCTGACTCTATTGAGATGATTATATAAGATTCTTATCTTTGATTCTATTGATATGGTGGTAGTATTTATTGATTTGCATATTTTGAACCATCCATGCATTCCGGGATGAATCCCTCTTGCTTGAGGTGTATAATCTTCTCGAAGACTTGCTACATTCTGTTTGCCAGTGTTTTATTGTTTACATTTATGTTCATTAGGGAGATTGGCCTGTAGTTTTCTTTTTTGGTTGGGTCTTTTTCTGGTTTTGGTATTAGGGTGATACTTGCTTCCAAGAATGAGTTAGGGAGAAATGCTTCCCTTTTAATTTCATTGAAGAGTCTGAGGAGTGTTGGCATTAAGTCTTTGTCAAATTTCTTGTAGAATTCAGCTGTGAATCTATCAGGACTTGGGCTTTACTTTTTCGGTAGGGTTCTAGTTATATGTTCAATCTCATTAACTGCAATTGGATTATTCAGCAGTTTTATATCTTCTTGATCCAGGTTGGGTAATTCATATGTTTCTAGGAATCTGTCCGTTTCTTCTGTGTTATCAAACCTATGAAAGTAAAGATTTTCAAAGTAGGTATTGATGAGCTCTATTTCCACAGAATGTGTAATGATTTCACCCTTTTCATTCCTTATTGTATGAATTTGGGTTTTTACTTTCCTTTTTAAAATAATGTTGGCTAGCAGATTATCAATTTTATTGATTCTTTGTATTGTTTTCTTAGTCTCGATTGCATTGATTTCCACTTTGATCTTTATAATTTGCTCTCTTCTTTTGGCTTTGGGTTTGACTTGCTCTTATTTCTGCAGGTGTTTGAGGTATAGCATCAGGTTATTTATTTCTGTTACTTCTGTTTTCCTGATGTGAGAATGCACCACAATAAATTTCCCTCTGAGGCCTGCTTTCATTGCATCCCACACGTTTCAGTAAATTATATTTGCATTTTTGTTTGTAGATATTGTTTAATTTCTTCTTTAATTTCCTCTGTGACACATTGATTATTCAGGAATGGTTATTTAATTTCCATGTCTTTATGGAGTTTTTACAGTTTCTTTTGTTATTAATTTCCAGTCTCATGGCACTATGATCAGTTAATATGCATGGGATGATTTAGATTCTTCTGGATTTGCTTAAGCATATTCTATGTGCTACTATATGGTCTATTTCAGAGAATGTCCCATGTGAAGCTGAGAAGAATGTATATTCTGATGTTGGGTGGAGCACTCTGCACATGTCTACAAAGTCCATAAATTTGATTCAGTTCTGTTATTTATTTGCTGATTTTTTTGTCTAGTTGATGTGTCCTTTTGTGTCAATAGGGTGGTAAGTTCTCCTGTTATAATTGTGTTATTGCTTGTTTGATTTTTCATGTCTATTAATATTTGTTTTATATAGATGAGTTCTTCCATATTGGTGCATATACATTTAAGATTGTTATCTCTTCCTTTTGTATTTTCTCCTAACCAGTATGTAGTACTTTATTTCTTTTGATCATTCTTGATTTGTAGTTCACATTGTCTCCAAATAGAAAAGCTACCCTTGCTTTTTTTGTGTGTGTGGGGTTCCTGGGGTTCCTATTGCATGAAATATTGTTTTCCATCCTTTGACTTTCAGTCTATGAGTTTCCTTTTGGGTTAGATGGGTTTCTTGCATACAGCATATGGTTGGATGTTGTTTCTTGATCCATTCTGCCAGTCTGTTTCTCTATTTGGTGAATTGAGGCCATTTACATTAATGATTATAAGTGATGTATTTGGCTTATTTTTGTCATGTTGTCTTTCTGCTGTTGGTTCTTTACCTTTCCCTTTTGTTTAATTATTTGTTCTACTTTCTAGTTTTTTTCTGTTGGTGTTCTTGAAGTCATTATTATTTTTATGTCTATCTAGAAAAACTTTCAGTATTCTTTGCAGGGTTGGTTTGATGGTCATTAAGTTCTCCAGCTATTCTTTGTCACAGAAGTATCTTATTTCTTCATCAATTTTGAAGGATAATTTTGCAGGGTGTGTCAATCTGGGTTGGAAGTCATTTTCCTTTAGGATTTGAAATACTTCACTCCATGCTTTTCTTGACTTGTTTGTGTTGAGAAGTCTGCTGTGAGTCTGATGGGCCTTCCTTTATAGGTGATTTGTTTCTTTTCTGTAACAGCTTTTAATATTCTGATCTTATATTGAATTTCTAGGATTTTGATTATTACATGTCTGGGTGTAGATTTATTTTGGTTTTGACTCATTGGAGCTCTATATGCCTCAATTATCTGTATGTCAGTTTCTTTTCCCAAGTTTGGGAAATTTTCTGCTATGACTTCTGTAAATAGTCTTTTCCTATCATTTGTGTTGTCATCTTTTCCATTTACAATCTTAGTCTTATGTTGTTTTTCTTTGCATCATCTTGCAACTATTGAACTGTTATTTCTTAATTCCTTGTTATTTTTCTGTCTTTTTTTTTTTTGTTGTTCTGGGGATTGAACTACTAACCTCATGTTTGCCAGGCAGGAACTTATCTTATGCCGCTGAGCTGTAGTCCTAGCCCCTATTCCTTCTTATTTTTAAAAGATCTTTCCTTTCCTATTCACTAGTTACAATCTTGTCTTCAAGGACTGAAAGTCTGTCTTCACATTCATTCATGTGGTTTTTTCAGCTTTTGATGGGATTTTTGGTTTCCTGTATATCTCTTTGAATCTAATTTTTTCTAACATTTTTAAGGCTTCCATCACTTTGCAGGGCTCTTCCATTGTTTTTTAGCTATGTCTTCTTTAGATATGCTCAGCATTTCTTAAATTATGTTTATCATTTCTTGTTTTACCTGGGATATTATTTCTGATCTGATTTCCTCAACAGCTTCATGGAGTTGTTTCTTTACTTCAGTTGTTATCACTTCAGAAGTTTCAAGTGTATGGCTTACGCTTTCTTCCGTGTCCATGTCTCCTAGGCTTGCTTGGCATGGACTGGAGGTCTGAGATTACATTTTGCTCTTTCATTTTTTTCATTTTCCTGTATTCTCTTTGGACAGCTGAATGCAAAGTCTCAATTGTTTCCTGTGTGGAGGATGGCTGTCTATATTGGAGTGCATTTCTCCAGCTCAGTTGGGGTCATTAGGCTGGCCTTACCATGTCTGTAGTGGCATTTGAAGGCTCCTTGAATGCCTGGAGTATACTGGGATGACTTTCTGCATGGCCAACGTGGTGTGCTGAGGCTCCACAGCTTATTGGGATTGTTGGGTGAGGCTCTACCAGAGTAGCCACCAACACTGGACCAGAGTAGCCACCAATACTGCATGGCTAGGTGGAGCATGCTTTGCTAACCATCAGCTCATGCCACGCAACACACTGATGCTCCATGGCTGCTGGAGGTTGCTGGACAGGGCCCTATGAGGACCTGAATTGTGCACCAAAGCTCCCCAGCTGCTTGAGGATGCAGGGTGGTTCAAGTGATGCACCGAAGCTCCCTGGCTGCTAGGGGTTGCTGAGCAGGTTCCCACCAGGACCCAAATGGTGTACCAAGGTTCCTCCGGTGCTTGGGGTCACTGGGTGGGGCCCTACCAGGTTGAGCAGTGTACCAAGGCTGCATAGCTAGGTGGAGTACGTTATGCAGCTTTCTTTTCTTTTCTTTTCCTTTCACTTTCTTTCTTTCTTTTTTGTCTTTTTGAGATAGGGTTTCACTGTGTAGTTCAGGCTGGACTTGAACTCACTTTGTAGCTCAGGCTGGCCTTGAATTCACAGTAATCCTCTTGTCTCTGCCTCCACATCTTACTGTCTTTCTTACAACTATAACAAATCAAAGGGTTTGGTGGGGAGAAAGTGAGTGCCTTTGAATGGAGCAAGAGGTTGCAGTCCCTGGTGCACCTGGGGAGTGCAGATACTGGTTGGGAATTTCCCAGAGAGGGGTAGATCTGCACAGGTATCTCTGAGGCCTTGTGGAACTACCATGCCACATGTTTTATCTTTTGCAAGGGTCAGTCTTTGTTTTCTTCCTCTCTGCCTCCTGTATATTTGCTGGAATCCCAGCACTTTGGAATTTGCAGGCAGTGGAAACAACTGATTTTTTTCAGCCTCATTGGGAGAATAATTATAAGAGTGTAAAAACTTCTAAAATAGAAATACAATCAGTCTAAAAGGCTTACCATAGAACATTAACTACTTGCTTTTCTTCATTGAGGTCTTTCTTTTCATTTCTGAGGCACTGTGCTCTCCAGAAGACTTAAATCATCCTTTGGCCTTTTGTTCTTGAAAGGGTTTTTTTTTTTTTTTTTTTTTCCTATCTTATGTCTTAGTGTTTCTTTCTCTTTAGTATCTGGAGGAATTTATCATAGGCCTGTTTTTGTCTTCTGATATTCTCTCTTATAAACTTAGGCAGAAAATAAATCTATTGAAAATATATGAGTAACTCATAGATTCAGGAAGGAATGAAAAACTGGCCTTGAAAGTTGGTTTGGGAAAAGTCAAATTCTTGCTGTTAATACAATCTGGGTAGGCCAGTGCCGTGGCCCCTTTATCTAGCATGGTATTCACCAGAAATTATTTCTCGACTCTTGTGGAATTTATCCTGTAACATTCAAAGACTGATTCGAACTCAGTGGAGCCAGCTTTGATATATGCTCACACCCTCATACTAGAAATTAGGAACAGGGAGTAACTGGATTCCTGGTTCCCAGAATGAGGAATGGGGCTTTGCTTCCTCCAGAATCCACACAGTAGGAGTTTTTCCAACACAGGAAAATATTTGAATGATGAATACAGATATAAACAGCTTCTCCTTTCACCAGTTATTACTGCCTACATTTTAGCAAGACACTCAATTTTCCCCTGTCTATCTTTATAGTTACCCACCCAACTAGCTTTGGATCTATGGACATCTAGATCTGATCTATAGACTTACTATAGACCGAAAGTAGGGTTCTAATGTTTTGTCTTTCTGTATACATCATTCAGGTTACATGGTGACCTTCTTCGCTGACCCTACAGGTTTCTGTACACTTACATCATGATCAAGACAATGCCCATTTCTTTCTTCCTGTTCTCAAACTGCTACTTCGGGAATCAAAAGTGAATGCAGATTCACTTTTCTTTCTTGTAATTCTGATGATTGAACTCTTGGAGTAGGGACCAGGAATCTTTAGCTTTAGTAGATGGCTCAGGAACTTTCCAGAATAATAATGGCCGGTCAATGTGAGAAACAAAGTTTTCATCTATGATTAACACCTGCCAAACTCTTCTCTGCCTTATCTCCAAGTCTTCATTTTTCTTTTCCCTAAAATGATATCCTGCTGTCACAAGGGCTGTGTTCAAGTCACTTCTCTCTACCCTCTGTTGGCTTCTTTATTTATCTAGCCCACCATCATGGGGATAGAACTTCTCATTGGCATCTCCACTTAGTCTATGGAGATAACATCAGGGAGAGAAGGGAAACTGCCTTGGCTCCACTTCCAGACATTAGGTCCTGAGTGACTATTCTGGGGGAAGGAATGCAAGAGAACAAAGCACAGGTGTCCACAGATCAGACTGGGATGACTGTGAGCAGCAGGGGCCTAATGCAAAACTGGCCCGAATCCTGGCCTCAGCCAATGTACTGCTCTGGGCTTTTGTTTCTAGAATACAACACATTTTCAACAAGATACCTCTCTGCTCAGATCAGGCCACAAGTCAAAGTGATGATAACCAGCCTTCCTGATACCCTTTAGACATCTTTCTTTACAAACCTGATGGCTTAACAGTTGCTTTGTACCATGGATATATACATACAAACAAAACTATTCTGCAGGCTCTTAGATTGTTCTTTCCTCTGGCTCAAACAATACCGCGTTACATCCTTTCCAGCAAGCAGAGGGTTAGGAGGGTTGACATTAAACAAGGACGTCACCTTTCTTCACGCTGACATATTTTTAATAAAAGTATTATAACATTTCTTTGTCTCGCATTTTATACCTTGATGTGATTTTATGTCTTTTCTCACCTTGAAATTCTCTTTGTAGATTTTAATTTAGAATGGTGCAGAGGAAGGCCTCTACTTCCCTGATTCTTTGACCTCTGAGTTAGAAGATGGTTGTAAGTAAATCATTAGAGACTCAGAGGTGAGAAAGTATCACTTGTTCTTGGAAGATTCTACATCATAAATCTGTCCTGAGACTTTGAAGAACATTAAACACCAGAAGAGGAACTTATATGGTCTCAATTTTTTACCTTGATCAAGGAAGAGCCCTGTTCCCTGTGGCCTTTTATACATGCACAGTTCCCTGCTGCCCTGTCTCACTAACTCTCTTACCTTCCTGATCAAATCAAGACACTGTATGTGTAACCAAGAAAAGTTCAGTGCAAAATCTGAATAAATGTGGGAACTCACCCTGAGAGCTTCCTGTTTATATAATCACTATGGTACATATGTACAAAGGTGCACACGCTCATATAAGTGAGAGATGCCACTTCGTGTGCTTTGTTTCTCTCAGCTAACTCTCTCTGTGCCACCAAGAAACAAAGCATGTCATTCTAAGAGCTTTTGAAAGAATCTGGCTCTTATGTAGAAGAGATTGTCTGCTTTTCTGCCATCTTTCTTTAGAGATCATCACTGATGTGTCCACTGACCTTGTCTCCACTTGCCTTTATCTGAGAGCTTTCTGCCAGGGTAAATGGAATCTTTGGCACATCAACTCACTGGTCTTTTTTTCTATAGAATTAACACACTGTCATCCTCTCTAAGGTCTCCTTCCCATTGTTTGTATCCACTGACAGACACTCCTGAGTCCCTGAGCCTAGGACAGCTCTTTCTGTCTCAGACAAAGCTGTATCCTGCTCTCTGGTTCTGGTATCCACTCTTTCTCCCCTAAACCTCGTTAGACTGTACTGCTAACAACCAAAAGACGAGCTTCCTTTTCCTTGAGAAAACAGAAGACAAAGGCCCAGAAAGTGAGGGAGAATGTTCCTGACCCTTGATTCTGGTGTGGCGGTAGCTAGGTAGGCTGACGCTAGAAGTGTTTCAACACCAAGCCAGTTGTTGAGCTGTGGTTACACACAACATTCAACACCCATGCCCTCGTCTCATGAATTGGTGCTGACTATATTTTAGAGACACTATTAAGCCCTGAAATCACTGAAGGCGTATTGTCCTCCATGCTTACATCAGGCAGATGTTAGAGTGCGGTAAAAAAATCTTGTAAAGTTGAACAACAAGGTCTGGGTATCCCACCCTCCCACCCCCAGCCCAAGACAAAAGAAAGGGGAAAAAAAGGTGGGGCGTTATCCAGACAGAAGAGAGAAGAGATTTAAGACAGAGAGTTCAACACAGAGTTAGAGCAGCCATTAGAGATGGAGAAAAGCAAAGATGAATAATGTAGTCTCTGACCTTAAAGAACTTTTGTTCAGTGAAGAAATAGTCCTCTATACACAATATATGGAAACCAGTAAAACAAGGTGGAGTTCAGTCACTGTTCAGCTTGGAAGTGGCAGCACCAATGTTCCCAGAAGTTGACTTTGAGCACAGTACATGAAAGTAGCGCATCCTAGGTGGACTAGCACTTTACAGTCTCTTTCTTTCAGACTTGTTGAGGGGGCAGAAGGCCCTACCTTATTATGGAAGGAGATTTTATTACCTGGATTTGCAGTGGAAAATGCTCTCCTGCCCCCAGCCAGTATGCTGCAGTTTCTGTTAGTTGCCCAGGTAACCTCCAGGGTACTTCAATCCCTGCTACTTCTGTTTCTTAGAAAGGGCTGGTCACTGTGATGCACACTGTAAGAACCAATCAATAACTGCTCAGTACTCTGCTTCTTAGTTCCTGCTTGCTTATCCCATGTAAATTCCAAACTATCAAGGTTTAGGGCCTGATATTTTTTTCTGGAGGTCAATGCCTGTCAACATTCACTAAATCTGCCTCCAAATCCTGGGTGAAGTTTTGGTGTTTATGCTTACTGTTGCATATTGATTTGCATCATTTTCATTAATCAGGGAAGTTAATATTGACAATGTACCATCACATTTTGGACAGATGTATAATTACCAGTACTAGGCAGTATCACAAGATAGCAATGTTTGACAAATCTGAAAGAATAAGGTGTTAATCTAGATTTTTAGCATTATTGCTACAAATTAAAGTGAAAGAATGGAAAGTTTGTGGACAACTCACCATGGTCTCTACCCACCAAGCAGAAATTTGAATTTAGGATCAAAAGGGATGCTCCGTCTTACTGTTAGAACTAGTCAAGAAGAAATTGTTCTCTCAGGTTTCTCAGTCATGGTAGCAGCAAGAGAAAGCCAAGGACTCTGGAGAGGATGAGCAGCAAGGCTGAAAAGAGGGGAGAGTGAGTCTCCCCATACCTCTAAATGCATGTGTGTTTGATCTGTGAATGGCAAAGAATTGTGACCTGTAGATACATCACTTTCAGGCTGGTTAGGAGGACTTTTCTGATGCCAGGCAGCCACTGTGGGTGGGGCCTGGAGAGGAACTCAAGATCTGTGCCTTTGAGACTCCTCACCTGGAAGGGTCTCTAGATGTAGCTGCAGAATAATTCAATGGCAGGTCTTATCTTTGAATGAATGACGAACATCTCATCAGCCAACTGTGCTAAAGGTTCTCGTTCCCTAAACATTGTTGAGTTTGACTTGATCAAGATGTTGGTCTACCAGTGCATAGAATCACATCTAATTTTATTCAGGCATTATTACAAATGAAGAGTTTAATGTATGAGGAAGCTGGAAGTTTCTTGGAAGAGCACATGAAGGTGAAAAGCTAAAGTGCTGCTTCTAGTTTTGTGGATACTTCTAGCTTTGTGATTTAACTAGTGGCGTGACTAGCACTTTCCATTGGGACTTTCTGTGATGATAGATACGTTTCAGAGTTGTCCTGTCCAGTGCAGTAGCCACTACACACATGTGACTGTATACATTTTAATGAAATAACATTTTAGTTCCCTTGTCATATTAGCCACGTTTCTTGTACTTGATAGACATGTGTGGCTCATGGCTACCATACTGGAAAATTCTGGGAACCTAGATTCAATCTCCCTAGTTGTGACTTGGAAATAGTTTCAACCTTCATGTGGATTGACTAGAAATAGCTTCTTGAGGCATCACATTAGGAAGGATTTAGATATAGATGCACTAAGAAACAATGCTGTGACAGCTGCTACTGTCAGTGTAGGAATGAAGTCCAGTGGTATGTTTGCCATGGACTTACCACGGTCATACTCTAAACTCTTCCTCATTTTAGAGAAACTGCGGGTATTAAACAACCAGTTAGACCACTCAGTTCCCATGTAATCCTGTGCCCTATGTGTTCAGATCGGTGGTCTCTGGGCAACATTTTTTCCACTCTTCAGTAGAGTGAGAATCATGAGTGCAGCCTGCTATCCAGAGCTCTGATTCCATGCAGTCTCACACAGATTCTGCTGCCTCTGCTGGCGGCGGAACTGCACTCTACTCCCTCTTGCAGATTTACTTGAGGTATCTTAGGAAGTGACTCATGGGGTGGAAGAGGAGCAAGTAAGCTTTGCTTAAAAGGAAAAAGAGCAAATGGAAAAGGACAAAACCATTTATTTCTTTCCTGGTCCCCTATCAAATTGACATTTTTTTCCACCCAAATGAGAACAGTAATACCTCAGACAATGTTATGCACTATGGACTGTTTTCTTCCATTTTGTCTATATTCAATCTGTGTGTGTGTGTGTGTGTGTGTGTGTGTGTGGTTGCCATAAGTTTTCAAGATTTCTTGGAGGATTAAATGCTTGACCTTTTGTGATTGGTATTTCTGTAGTTTAGTTATGGGTTTCATTTGTGAAAAGAGAGAGAAAAAAACTTTTACAGTTAAGGATCATGTCCTTCTGTGGTGGTATCCAGTGTTCTGTTTGATATAAGCGTCTGTACAATGTATGCTTTATTGAACTGGGGTGCTTGGAAACATTGCATTTGTGATAACCTGAGTATTGTACTATCTGATTTCCCCAGATTCACTGGCTAAATGAAGATTATCAGGAATGTGAATACAATCCTGGCCAGGCTGCCAATAGCAACCCTGGAGTATCTGTTTAACCCTGGCACATTGATAATGTCAATTGTATAAATTCCCATTTTCTCAATATTATCAGTAGAATACTGTTTATTGGATTTGAAGATGTTGGACCTCCTAGACTGAGTTAAAAAATATATATATATGTCACCTCTGTTTACCTGGTAAAGGTAAAAGAGGAGTATATACACTGTATTTTAGTGAAATTTGGTTGGCACCTGGTAGAAGAGATTCTACAGTAGGCATATTTCAATGTTAAACAAATTACATTCCTGTCCTTGGTCACCTGTGTATCTTAGTGCCAGAGAATATTCTGAAATGGTTCAGATGCCATTTGTAGACTTAGAGTTGTGCCCATGGTAGGGCATGTATGTAGGTTCCTGTCAAGCATGGCCATTCACGAATGAATGAAGACTCAAGCACTAGGTTCAATGTCTGCTGGGCTTGTTTCCAGCCTTGACTTTGTGTGAGTCCATATCTCCATCTGGAAAACAATTTTAAGTTCAGAGTTATTAGCATCCTTTCTTCCAGCTTAAGTAAGAATAGAGTACTACCAATTCCAGTCTAGGCGTGAGATTCCCTAGAAAATGCTCACTCTGCAGACAGATGCTTGGGAAGCTCACTTAAAGATTCCTCATCTCCCGTTATCAGTGAGGAGATTGGAAAAAGCCAAATGGAAAAGAAGGAAAAGTGAATTTTTGCCATGTTAAATTCTGAATAGATGTTCCTGAAATTGTCTTATTTGCTACCAAAATCTGAAATAACTTTGTAAAGCACGGAAGATGATCTTTGGGTTTGGGAGCATGCAGGGTATAAGAAAGGCATCTTGACATTACAGAGTGAATAATATGAAAGGTAATGTGAATATGACAGACTAATATGAATAAGATTTATACCCTTTACCTAGTTTACTTAGCTCTCTTTTCCTAGACTCCATGGAAGGCTAATTCCATGGAGATTTCCACTATCACAGTCTCCTCACCCAACACTACAGTTTTTCTTCCCCAGGGTCGTGGCTTGTTCTGATCATCTGGTTGCCTGGAGGATCCAGTGACTGTCAAAATGAACATACATGGTGCATAAACTGGGTCATATGCTGAGGGTTTCACTTGTGCAAAGACCTTGTGAGACCAAAGGGTTTAGAGTACAGTGAAATCACCGTGTGGTGTGGCTGAAGTGTGGCAAGCAGATGGGAGAGGGAGGCACAGCATAGAAGACACAGGGCTTTGTAGGATGGTCTCAGGCCTGAGCTGAAAGCAGTGGTGAGCCAAAGAGCTTTTTGATACAGGCAGGGTTACGTTTTAAGAATATCTGGCTGCAGGCTGGCAGGGGCAAGAAGTGAGCAAAGGAGCCAAGTGAGAGATGGAGGTTGAAAATGATGGTGGCACTGGAGTAGTGGCAGTTGACTTGCAGTCAGGTGACCAGAGATGCTATTGTGGCTCTGATACTAATTTTGGGTGAATTATTTAAACTTTCTGATGTTCCGCATTCTCATTTATGAGATGGAGTTAAAATTCCCTGATTTCTAGTCTTATTTTGAAGCTTAAATAAGATCATAGGAACATTCTGGCTAAATAATGGGGATCTCACCAAGACCATTTGGGTGGGATGGGTATGAGAAAGGAGTGAACACCAGTGGATTAGCACAGCTGTCACGTCGGGTCAGCATGCCAACCAGGGTCCTTCCTGAAGTTGTGTGATACAGGTAATATACCTGGACAGAAGGAGCCTTATCTTTAAATGTCAACTCCACTGGGCTAGGGATAGAGCCAGAGCTATTTCTGGTAATAGGAATGTCTAGACCACGTGGCTGGCAGGTCACTGGAAGCAGTGGTGGAGGGATGTTCCATCTGGCACAGGCTACACACTGTGCTACGCATGCGTGAAAACAGTCGGATAAACTGTGATTAACAATCCTGGAGTGACGGAACGTTCACACAGTAAAAACAGGTGATGGATTTGAAATGCAGTTCTAGCTTAATCATTTGGGTGAGGTGATTTCATAGTTGACTAATTTAGCAAACCATTTTTAAAAGTGCTAATTAAAAATTGCCCAAGGTTATCAATTTGCTGCCAGAATGGTAAAAAAAATGGGCATGGAAGGATTTCAGTCCAGCTAATTATTGAACAAAACATCAGACTTGATTACCCTGTCAGGGAAATATTTTAGGTGCGATATTTTCATTTGGAAAAAAAATTTTTAAAAAATTTCATCAAGGAATTATTGAGACTAGAATGACATTGTGTCTTATTTGGTTAATTTTGTTCATCATTAATTATATCTGTTCTCATGAGGGCCAATTAATTTTTATAGACTGGATTGAGGAAGTATGGGTGGTGGTTTTATCAGAGATGGAGAGGAGGACTGGAGGTCTGTTTCAGGAATAGCAAGCAAGCCCAGAAAGCCTGGACAGAATGGACAGGGAAGAGTATAGAATAAGTCCTAAGAGATTTGGGGCACTTTATTACAAAGACTTTGGCTTTTCTCTGAAGCCACTGCAAATCTTGCGTAGGGAAACGGCTTCACTGCACACATTGCTTGCTGATAACAGTCTGGCAGAGGGCGAGGGGAAAGAGAACACGGGGGGCTGTGGAAGCAGTTCACAGTAGAGACCACAGCGGCTGGGATCAGGGTGATGAAGTGGAGATGGTGACATGTGGTTACATGCTAAGCACAGTACCTTTTAAAGTAGAGCTCCACAGAGAGGTGGGGGGAGGATTGTGGGCATGCTGGCACACATCTGCAGTCTCAGCTACTGGGGAGACTGAGGCAGGAGGATTGCAACTTTGAGATCAGTCTGAGCCAACTTAGTGAGACTCTGTGTCAAAACAAAAGGTGAAAGGACTGAGGGTGTAGCTCAGAGCTTGTCTTGATTGCATGAAGCCTGGAGGTGAATCCCTAGTAGTGCAAAGCAAAGCCAACCAAACAAAGGAAAAAAAAAAAAAAAGAAGAAGAGACTGACAGGAGCAACTGGAAGGCTGGATTGCCATCAGATACAGAAGGTAGGGAGAGAGAGTGGGCTTTGGGGATAAGAGAAGAAGTTTGGTGTCCCTTGTGTTGATGCTAAAAGTCTAGGAGAGTCCTACAGAGGGTAGCAAGGGGGCGACTCAAGGCCATGAGTACTAGACACCATCATTTGGAGACTGAGCAGGGACAGCCTCAGAGTTGCCCTGCTCAACAAGCCTGGAGGAGAAGAGGATCCTAGAGAGGATCCAGAGGGCGGCCATCGAGGTGTGTGTGACATCAGGCAAGCGGACAGAGCGCTCTTCATGGAAGAAACATTGACCTGGTCAGGCCTGGGGCTCAGTCACTGGCTCTAGAGAAGAGGAGCCCACCTGTGTCCTGAAAGACAGTTGTTGGGGTGGTGCCATGAAGCCAAGGGACCCTGGGAAGCGTGAGAGAGAGAAACCGGAGGAGAACTGGGACTGGAGTGCCTGCAGGCAGCTTTTTAAAGCTTAGTTACTGCAAAGGAGGGTGGAGAATTCAGGTGGTGGATGATGGTGGATGTGGGGCCCATGGAAAGATGTTCGGGGGCTCAGGGTATAGCTCGGTGCAGAACAGCTTTCAAAGGGCCCGGGGTGTTACCGGTTGGCAGCAGAGGGCAGGGCAGAGGGGCAGCAGGAGGACTTGGGGGACTGCTAGAGTTACTTTTTTTTTTTTTTGATACAAGGAATTGAACTCAGGACCTTGCACCTGCCAGGTAGATGCTGGGCTACTGAACTATATTCTGGCCCTATTTATTTTTTTAATGCTGTGATTTGTTTTTTTCAGTACAAGAGGAAGCTGAGCTAGCAAATGAACATGAGGAGGAGGGATGAGGGTCTGAGGGGAGAGGAGGAAACGTGAAAGAAGGAAAGGATTAAGGATGTACAGTATGTTGCCAGTGATGATGGATGGCCCACTCAGGAAGAGGTTGCCTGAATGTCTACATGAATGTGATTGGTTTTGCAGCACCACAGACTGAACCCAGGGTCTTTGCACTAAACTACACCTCTAGCTATTTTCTACTTTTCAGTTTGAGACAGAGTCTCTGTAAATTACCCTAAATGTGCTGAGCCTAAATGTGCTTCTGCCTCAGTCCCCCAGAGTGCTGGGATTACAGACACACACACACACACACACACACACTCACATACACACACACACCCCTGCTCCAGCTATCATGTGTGTGATTTTAAGTGAGTTCCTGGTTTCCATGTTTCTCTCCAGAAATATTCAAATGCAAGGGAATCAGAGATAGATTTAAACAGTTAGATTTTGACTTTGGCCAGGAAGCAGAAGAAAAGTCCAGGGCTTAAACAAGGTGGGGTTATAATGTCTGCAGTATAATGTCAGGAGGAGGCACTCAGTGAGGTTTCTAGAATGAAAGCATGATTTAATAAAAAGCTGAATCTTCAGGAAAGCCAGATCCAAGCCTCTCTTCATGAGTCAGGGCCATTCTTGGACTGTGGAGGGAGAGAACCAGGCCCCGTGGGAGGAGATGGTTTCCTGCCCGGAAACCGTATCATTTTCATTGTTTTGTTGGGTTGGGTTTTTATTTTCTTCTGTTTTGTTTATGCTAACTCTGATGGCGTGAACAGCTATTTAAAAGATAGCAAGACATGTTGTGGGAGCCATTATGTATCTATACTGCTGGCTTGTTTTCAGGTCCTTTATTGCATTCATTGTTTTTTATTGTTTCTATTCTGTTGTGTTCTGTTCAATTTTTAATATGTCTGAAGGTGGTATCTGCAGCTATTTTGAAGACAACAAAGGCACTGTGGTAACTACTGTTGATTTCATAAGGTTTGGAAGTGCTGCATCACTTATCTGGCTTATGTTGATTTTATTGCTTTATTTTCCTTGTTGTTTTCCTCTTTAAAATAAAAAAAAGCTGAACCTTCATTTAAAAAGAAAATAAGATATGATAGAATAAGAAAATAAGTATTCTCTTGAGAAACTGCAGAGAGAGCCACCAAGCAGAGGGGCCTGCGTGCTGGGGGCTGAGCTCTCTGCCCCTCACTGCCCTGGCTCTCTGCACACTTCCTTCTCCCGGTGCCTTTGCGAGCTCCCTGGCTGGACTCTGGGTCTGAGCCTGTCTGTCTGAGTGGCTCTGTATGTGGGCAAATATTTTTATTTAAGAGATTTACTTATGCTGCCTATAGAATTTTAAAATAGCCTACACAGAATAATTCAATCACATTTTAAAATGACTGATTTATAATTAACTTGCCATTTATTTTTCTTAAGAATTATAGGGGAAAGAATTATAAAGATGAAAAATCACCTATAATGTTCTTAAAGTTAAGCATGGTAAAAATTTAAACACATTCTCTTCCAATATTGGGAAATGTTGATGAATATGATCAAAATGTTTGTAGTGCACTGTATCCTTCATTGTGCTCTTAATATAACAATCTATTATTTCTATAATTAATATATAATCTAACGTTATAGCCTATTGTCCTCTGTTTTTATAAACATCTCACATGCCTTCTTTTTCACTGGATGCAAAGAAGGCTATCTTCTGCTTCTAAGGTAATATTTGGGTTAGTATTGTATGGTAATGCTAACTAGCACTCCCAGTGGCTTAGAAAGTGGAAGTTGACTTTCCATTTTTCTCTTCTCTCTTTTAATTGGAAGCAAAAGTTTTAGACTCTTTGCAGTCTTCCTTATGGATCTCATTCCTCACTATTCTTTCTCTGTTTCCTGTCTCTCTCTCCTTTCTCTCTCACTTGCTGCTCATTCACTGAACTACAGCAGGAGCGCAGTGCAGGAAGGGAACTGAGCTACCCTAGCCTCTGCCTGACAGGCGGCAGTGGTGAGCTCTCTGCTTCGTGTTTAGGGACATGTCCCTATGGAATATGCCACTTCCCTGGCTTCCTGCTTCCTTAAAGGTGAATTCATTTTATAGTGAAATGGCACAGGATTACAGTGTCCTGCCTGAGCCTTGGGTCTTTAACCTAACCAGGGAAACTCACTTTTGGCTTCATTCCTTTACCCACATTCTTTCCTGCATCAAACACTTCACCAGCCATAAGTCTTCTCCCTTGCAATGTGACAAATGGGCGATCAGTACTTTTTAAATTAGAATGTAAAACTATGTTTGCAAAAAATACAAAGTTCAGGTTGCTTCTGGTGATTGATTTTAGCCAAGCAGTACAAATCTAGAAGATAGCTTAAACATGTGTCCTTTCTCCCAAATTTCACTTGGATGTAAACTCTTGTATTTCTGGGGAGTCACTCAACATAGATTCTTGGAGATTCTTATAGAAGTCGGCTCTCCTCAGGTGTTTGTGCACTGCTGGGTGGGGCACTTTCATAGCCAGGGAGCCTGCTATTAGGGAGGGAGTGGGTCCTTCCTGTGATTGTCAGATGGCAAAAGTGTCAGAAGATTCTTTCCCGCCAAATGAAATATGCCTCCCATAAAGTCAATGTAAGACTTTGGGTATATGGGATTTTCTGAGAGATGAAAATATGAATAATTGGAAACTTTAGGGTTCTATAACTCCCAATTTGTAGTAGTCAATCCATTTATGCTGTTCCCTTTGATCCTAACATTATTCATTTGATGTTAGTGCTGCATCACTTCAGCTCTTACATTTTACACATCCACCCAACAGAAAGGCTAAGCCTCAGAGAAACGCATAGAAAGCTATAATTAATCCCTGGAAAAAGGAACGAGCAACAAAGCATTAATATGGCTAACACCAGTTAAGTATTTTGTGAACATGTATTTACCAGAAACACCTAAACTTGCAACAAAATTGTAAAAATTATTTGCATATTCACTTTTAAAAATTTCAGGGCAAAAAAACTTAGGGCAAATTTCCATTTTGTACAAATCCTACTTTTTTTCTTTTTCCTTAAAAGAAGTCCTACCTTCAGTCATCCTTAGAAAGAATCTATTGGCTTCTTCATGATTTAATCTGTGAATTTTTCTCCATGAATCTCATTGTCGAATGCCACTGGCATACCCATATCCAAGCTGACCTTGTTACTCAACTCCTTGCAGTGAAATTGAATAAAAACTTGGACTGAAAGTTCAGTTTAAAAATATGCATAATAAATTCACCGAGCACAAGTGATTGCAACAACTTTCTGTACCATTTCTCTTCATCTCATTGTTCCTGCGGGCTCCCAGGAATTTTAAGGAGTGAAAATAAAATAGCAGAATGTATGTGGGCCACTGGGACCAAGAAAATTTTTTTTTCTTATTAATAAGGTACTAATGTTAGATGGAATGCTATTTCCTAGATGGAGCTGATACAGCAGAGAGTTTTGATGGGCACTTAAGTATTTCCTACAGTATGGAAAAAAAAAAAAGCCAAAAAGCAAAACCTCTGCATTTTTCTAAGGAATCCCTTATTCTCTGTCCTTTGTCACAGTGCCACAGTACTAAATGCATTATGTGAGAGATAATTCCATTTCCAATTTCATAGCTGATGATACTAAAGTACTAAGATGATCCAACACGATGTAGGGGGACAGGGAGAGGGGGTTTCTGTGAGAGAAGTGAACAGAATGTCCAGACAGTGAATACAAAACTTGTTTATGCATTCTGCATATATTTTCTGGATATATTGCTGAAAGTGATATAAATAAAGGTAAGAGTTTTGAGTAAGATAGGTTTTTAAGAATACACTCATTCTTTTGTGGCATTAGTAATTTTTCCAAAACTGGCTGACAGAGCTATTTCTTTTTCAACAAGAGAAATTTTTCAATAGAGAATCACAAATAGTACGGTATAGTTTGGGTAATTCAGTTGGAGACCATAACTTTTCATGATTTTAGACTCGTTAGGCTAATTTTGTATGTGTGTTAATGTGTGGAACAAGTAATATCTGAACACAACGAGAACAGAATTGAATGGCATGTTCTCAAAATATTTAAAAAGAAGCTGAGTTAGTGTCTGTAGTTCAGTTCATGCTAGCCACAGCTATTCCTTTAACCTCCAAACCTGGAAGTTGCTCCAGCTTTTAAGATTTCCAACTCTTAAAATCCCATGTCACCTCTCATTCTTTCACCTCTGCCATAAGGAAAAGCCGTCAAACACGCTCCTGACTCTGTCCTGATTCTTTCAGCCCCATCCAGCGTTCCGAACCTTGGTCTTGGCTTGCCTCTGAGTTCACTCTCCCTGCTCTGTCCGTTTCATGCCGTTTTAAGCTTCTCAATCTTTAGGTTTCCTTTTGCGACTAGATGAAAGCTTACACTAGATGACCCCTTCATGCCTGACCTTGGTCCTGTTAACGTTACCTCCTTCTTCGGACATGAGAGTGAACAAACTCTGTGTTGTCTAGCATTAGGATCTTTATCGTTCTGATTCTTGAACCTATTCGAGGAATACCTTATTGCACCTACCTGAAGGTTTGCACAACTTTGAAGTTCGCGCAACAGGAAACCAAACAAACTCCCAGGGTGAGGAAAGGCACACAGACCAGTTACAGTGTGGTTACCTGATGCACCACTGGGCTGCTGCGTGGTTTCATTACACACTTGTGGCACAGTCTTAGTCTAGAGGCAGGAGACGCGCAGATGACAGGAAGAACAATGTGATGCCTCGGAGGGGTTCATACTCTAGCAGAAGACTCAGGCAAAGATTAGGCATCAAATGAAGGTAGTCATTCAGTTGGGATTTGCTCAGTTCTTACAGGATTTATACTCATAACTTCTTGTTCATTTTTCAAAAATATAACAGGATATTAAGTATTCAAAAAGTATAGTTTTAAAGATTTCTTTTCCTGTTCTATGCCTATTTTTAAAGGTATTTTGGGAAGAAGTCAATATTAAGGTATGATTGGTAATCTTTTGCCCATTCCTTGACTATTAGAACCCTCTCAAGCCTGATGCAGAGGCTCATGCCTGTAATCTCAGTAGTCGGGAAGCTAAGGAAAGAGGATCCTAAGTTCAAGGCTATCCGGGCAGCACCCAAGCTCGAAACAAATGAACAAAAACCCAAAACAAAATAAAAATCTCACAATCTTTGGACCATTCAGTATCTTTAATAATATGCAATATATTAACTAGTGTTAATTTCCTACTTTTTGAAATTCTGTATCATTTCTATCCTTTTTTTCTGTTTTGCTTTTTAAAATTAAAAAAAAAAAAGATTTCTTGGTTTACAGGGACCAGCTGTGAGTCTATTATGAAAAATTTCTTTTCAATTGAGGGTGATTTCAGGGTCCCGTTTATGTTTTTCAAGTCATTTTCAGGTATAGAATTAGGTTTTATTTTTCCATATGCAAGGTCCTTGCTTTTAGTAGATGGAGAACAAGTCCTTGGATCTGTTTATTCACCTATTAGCTGCAAACTAGAGAAATATTGTGACCTCTTCCTTGGGTTGTAAGGCAGAGTAGTTCTGTGTATAGTAGTGATATCACTCATCAGCTATGAGCCAATGGAGAATAATTGATCATATCTGCCTGCAGAGATATTTTGAGATGGATTCTGAGACTCAGTCTGGGGTTCTTCAAAAAGAAAATTACGATAAAGAAATTTGCTATGGGCAAAGAAAGGTGAGCTTGTACTGTAGAAGCCAGGAATTTTACAGTTTGTAAGCAGTGCCTACCTAGAAATGCCTTGACCTGTGGCTTTAGTCTTAATATCCGCAGGGACATATTTTTAAAAACATTATATTCTAAATGTCTAGGTAATGTATGCCCAATTTGGACCTCTGTATACATAACACATGCTTTTTGTTTAAAGTATCATTACGCTTGTTACTTTTCCCTATGGCATGCTTTCTAACCCAGAATGTATATTTGAGTGCTTTGGATATTAGGAGAGTTATTCGAACATACAGCAGACTTCATATGTGTGTTTCTACAACTATGGACAAGGTCATAAGGTAAAAGGTAATTCTTGTGACTCATAGTAAATAGAGTCAGAAAGTCACTATTCAGAACATATCTCTTTGTAACCGGAGTCTTAGGGGAGAGAAGAATTGTTTTTTCCTCTTCGTTGACTTGGCGATGTCTTCCGTCTTGATCATATTAAATCCATGTCTATCTCAACAGTTCGAGTTCCATCTGGGGAGGCATGAGGCCGAGCAGGAATAATACACAAGGCCGGCCCCACACACACACGCGAAAGTAAGACGGAAGATGCATTATACACCTGGAAGCACAGCACAAGGCCCAAGCGCAGAGACTTTGCAAGCAGCCAGGCTGTGTCACCTCCTGTTTGTGTCTTAGTTTCCACCCTCAGGGAAAACTGAGCTCTGCCTGCTTCTCAGAAGTTAAGGAATAAAAATGTGTTTTCCTACCAGACCCACCCCCACCTCTTTACCAATTTTCGTAGACTGCACACACACACAGCTCATTTGAGGGTCACGTGTGATTTGAACCACTGGGCTATAGACATTTTCTGATTTTTTACTGCCCAAAGAGAAGGCTGGTCATAGTACCAGTCCATCAATCAGGAACTTAGGTAACCCTGTGTCATTTTGTGTGACATCACCAGGTGTATAAAACTATGAACCCACCCCCCAGGAAGAAGAAACTGAAGCCAGAAGGGTCAAGGGCCATGGTGACTTTCACAACAGGGCCCAACTTGTGTCTCTCTCCCTCCCCCTCCCTCCCTTCCCCCCCCCTCTCTCTTTCCTGGAAATCGAACTCAGGACCTTGCATTTGCCAGCCAGGTGCTGTGCCACTGAGCCACATCCCCAGCACGTGTTTCAGTTTCATAGCTACAGGTTGGAGGCCTGGCTGAGGCTGAGCAGGAGTGAGGCAAGAGGAAATTCCTAGGAGGCTCAGCACTCCTCGGGGCACCTGCAACCTCACCCTCTGCAGGCTTTTATTGATACATAAAAGTGAAATGCAGATACTTGTCTAAATGACGTGTTGAGGTAGCACAGAAGAGAGAAAACTGCCAGGTGGGAATGATGGCGCATGCCTGTAATCCCAACACTTGAGAGGCTGAGGCAAGAGGATTGCTGTGAGTTTGAGACCAGTCTGGGCTACACAGTAAATTCAAGGCCAGCCTGAACTACACTGCAAGACCTTGTCTCAAAACTGCCCAGGTAGTTTCAAGAAATGGGGAGAAGTCAGTAAGCCTGGTACCTAATTCTCCATCCAGCACCCAGTGGGAAGTGGGAATGACAGCCTATATGCTAAAGGAACCTTCCCCTGGCTCCCTAAGGGTCCTGGCATGCACCGTGAGTTATGTTGTGGGAGAAGCCTTGGGTTCCTACCCTTCCATCGCAGTGTTCACACCGACGATTTTAATTAATGAACTTGCTGAGGAATTATAGAGCTGTTAACCATTCTTTGAGCAAATCTTTTTTTTTTTCCACATAGAAACACATTATATAAGAATGGCTACAATGAAATACAGTTAAAAAATTGTGTTTTAAAAACAATCAGCCACAGACATGCACACTGGTAAGTAAATATTTTTATCTGTCATCTGGATTTCAATCTTGCATATATTTGCATGAAATTAAAAAGCTGTTTCTACTGATTATCTCTTGAGAGCTACATGCTGGTTGAGCTGATGATCCCTTTTCATTCTGTTTACAGCCTGAGCCACACACTGTGGCAGCACCCGCAAGAAGGGATTTGATTACTCTCCGTACAACGACACGGGCCTGGTATGTACATAAAACACGTTGGCCAGGTTCTCCTCCTACAGAGGTCTACATGCCAAGACTTGGTTAAGCATGATCTTAAAGCGTAGGAGGAAGCTGGGAGCAGGATCTCATTACACAAGGAACATGAGCACGTCTCTGTGCATTTGGCCGTGCTGGTGGAACAAGCTAAAACCATGCACGTTACCTGTCTCACAACTGCTAAGTGTCGGGACTGAGAATGTGTGAAAAGAAGCCTCTGATATATTGAGTCCAGTTCGTCCCATCCTGGGCTAAGGAGAGGGACTCGGGGGACCCAGGCGCATGGCAGACAGGAAGCAGAACACAGGCTTTGGGCCTGGGCCCAGTATGCAGTGCCCCTTCATGCCGATAGACAGACTCGTTTTCTGATTCTTAGGATCAAAGTTGTAGTCTGTGAACTAGTATTTTTTTCGGCTCAGGTTCAGTTTTTTATGTTTAAGTTCCCTTTGCACAACTCTTGGTTTAGGATGCAGTGATGGTGAGGACCGTTCCCCCTAAAATGTAGCACAGTAACTTCTGAGCTTAGGGGTAACTGTAGGTCGGGCATCGTAAGTTACCATTTCTCTTTCACCCGCAGCATGTGGAATTACCGTTTTCCAGATATAACGATGACTTTAATGATTATTGATTTAAAAGACAAAAATCAGAGACACTAGTAAGGCAGAATGAAATGGTGCTCTTCTAAAACGCTGGTCTCGAAGGATTTCTTTTTTTAGGTCAAAGGTAATATAAATTATACAAAGGAATCTAAAATTAGCAGACCGGCAGGGGGCCCTTGTTCCAGGCATTTAAGGACGTGCAAGATTCCAAGAGGATCCTTGATAAGAGTTTCTTTCTGATTCGAAATTATAAATAATTTTTAACATACAATTAAATAAAACAATTAAGACTGAACTTATTAAAAGGAGTGATCTACATTAGCTTTTTAACTGAATGCCACAGACCTTATTTACTTTCATGGCATGGAATTTTTTCTTCTCTGTGAAATGGAGATGTCACTTATAGTGTTCCCTGGACAATCTAAATGCAAACATCTTTTCTTTTCATTTTTTTTTTAATTGTGTGGATGGAATCCAAGCCCTGAGGCATAGGCGACAAGCACTCTACCCCTTCTCTTCCAACAGTTTTAAAACTCCTGGGCTTCCCATGAAGGAGTTTAGATTCCTGAAAACTCCAATGAGTTACTTCTGTGGAGGAATAAAAACTGTTGCTGAGCAAGGTAGGCAGAGGCAGGCTGATGGAGGCCAGGCAGGAGGTTAGGCTTTGATGGCCATGGTCCAGAGCAGTGGGCAGTCCGTCTCCACAGTCACAACACCAGAGCCGTCATAGGTATTGGAAGTACTGACCAGGACCCCAAAACCAAGCATGCTATTTGCTGTAGGGGGAAAGGAATAAAGATTAGCGACCTTTTTCTAGTGTAAAATAGCTTTGTCACCAGTTATAAAAAGCCAAGCACATACCTTGATAGGATATATAAAAGTAGAATCGAAAAAATAAATAGTATAGGATTTTAGAGATGAAAATTTCTAGTCTATATCTGGCTCAATCACTCTTCCAGTTACTTGTTACATCACCATATATCATTACATGGATCTGCATTTTAATACCAAATTTCATTCAAAAATGTAAAACCAAAATCCGTATCTACTCTGCACAATATAGTTCTTTGCCTCAGTACGGTTTTATTTTTTAATGCTGATTCAAAATTAGCATTTCTGTAAGAAATTAAGCCCTATAAAGATACAATTTTAACTTTAAGTATGAGGGATGGGGGAGAGTAAGGTACCACCTAAAAGAGAACCAAAGGATTCTGACTGTTTTTTTCCTCATAAAGAAAAGCCACAGTGAATATGATTTATGTTGCAAAATTAAAAGGAACTCAGAGGTGGCATCAGACTTCAGACACGTGTGATATTGAAGTCACATAAACTCAGCTGTACAGTGCGTACAGAAATGAAAGAGCCTTTTACTTTGATAGTTACTTTGTCAACTATTGATGTATTTCTAAGTTTCATTAAGGCACACATGTAAATATAGGCCTATATTTAACACATCAGACCTTGCTGCAGGTTTTATTTTTACTTTCCTTTGCTCACACAAGCAGTTCCCTTCCCCAATGTGAATCTAGACTCTCCACTGTCCTATGAGCCTACGAGCATCCATTGCTACTTGATATGAATGTCTTTGGTAAAATTTGAAGAGAAAAACAAAAACAAAACAAAACAAAACAAAACAAAAAAAAGTCAAGGAGTCCAAACTGTCCAAGTCAGGAGAGTCACCTTCTCCTCCAAACTAAAGCAGTGTGTGAAGTTACACAGGTCTGGGGAAGATTCTGCAACGCTCACTTCCCACTAGAGGGAGCCAGTTATCTTTCTCATGAAATCTTGAGAAGGCAACTTAAAAATCCAGTTGTTTTCAAGCTGTTTTCTAGTTGTCAGGGTTGTTACTAATGCAAGCAGCAGGTTATAAAGGAGAACTCCACAGGAACACAGAGTGAGCTGAACAGATTAGATCACAGATCTTCCATGACAAAGTCAGTGTAAGAAGATCTACTTTGTACATAACACAGGATTTCTGAGACAACTTTTCTAAAAGGCACTGACAGACAGACACATCAGCATTTATTGCCCCAGACAGGACTGCATGGATGGGTGGATGGGGTGGAACCTATAGGATTCAGGACAAGGTCAATCGGTGTCTCTGTGGGCCATGGGAGAAGCCTTGACCCTCCTCATCAGTGGCCAGCAAGGTGCCTACCAACTAGCTGGAGACCATCCCAGGCCTAGAGGTGCAAGTCTGCCCCAAAACCCTCAAGGTGAGGGGTGGGCCGCGTTTCAAACACTTATACCATTTAATCAGCAGGGCAGTGGAGGGGATTCATAGGCCTGCCAGCTTTACAGATCTGGTCACAGATTAGATCACAGATTTCCTGCGACAATTTTTTGTGTTCCCTGCTTTTGAAACAAATCTAGTCTTTCCTTCACAGCATGTTACCTGCTTCTACTCTTTAGGAAAAAAGATGAAATTTTTTAGCCTAGACCACTCTTTGATCCTTCACTTGCCGCAGTGTGAAGTTATAATTCTCTTTTCTATTGACAAATGATTGAGTCTGTTCCCTGAAATATACTTTGCATCAAAAGCTGACTGCTTGAAATTTCTAGCCTACGGGAGGCAAAGTAGAGAGGATGCCTTAGCCTGTTTCAAGGAGCAAGAAAGTGCTCAAAAATCAGTTTAGACATGTCAAAAGGACGCTGGAGCTGGGACAAATTTGGAGCAATTTGAGATAGAAAAGAATGTTGAGAGAAATGCATTACTATATATTAAATAATAAAAAGAATCCCCAGGGCAAGTGGAGAGAGGGAAATCTCTTCTTTAGGGAAGAATGCCAGATCCTAAGAGAAGAAATGACAGAAAGGTAACATAATAGCTGGATTGGGAGAAGCTGAAACCATTGGATAAAATGCTGTTGGCAAGATTCACATAGTATCAAAGCACCAGTCTCGTAATATTTTTAATTCCCAAAGAAAAAAAGTCATGGATCCCATGACTCTGTCTCAGCAAATTGACCAGTAGCATTACAATAAAAGGACAGGTTGATATGATGTGTCTCAGGGGAATAATACAACATCACCCCATAAGTTTTGGCAAAAATGTCTGACCTGAATCTAATCATGGGAAAATTATAAGACAAGTCCAGAATGTAGGGTAGCTGACAAGTTGTCAGATTTTCAGTGTTTTGAAAAACTGAAACAATGGAGAAACCTTTTTATAGTGAGAGTAAACAGACATGACAACTAAAGACAGTGCATGATGTCTTAGTAGATCTAAGATTTCAAAATATTATGAAAAGCATTACAGGGACAAGTGATGACTGAGATGGCTCTGGAGGCTCATTAGCACCCTACCCATGGTATACTTTTTGGTGTAGGTAATGGTAGTTTAGTTATGTGGGAGACTGTCTGCTTTATTGTAGACTGAAGAATTTCAGGGGTTTGGTAGGATCATGTATTCAGATTATTTTCAAATAATTCAGAAAGCAAAATATACAGTAGAAAGAAATGCAAATGAAGAAGTAGTATATGTGCTACCAACGTGAGCACTGCTAGTGGAGAAATAATGTAACAGTCAGGCAAGCTCGGTGGAAACTACACCAGGTTGGCTGTACCATGCATTCGAATCTTTTGTAGGTTTGAAACTTTTCAATATTAAAATTCGATATTATGTTTTGGCGAGAAAGGCTAAGGAAGGAGGGTAGGAACTTATAAAGGGAAGCATTTCCCTGTTCATCTGTTTCCCTAGAAGCTGCAGGAAGGCCATTAAGAAATGCTAAAAAATGCTCATTGATTTGCATCACATCATAAGTCTGAACTGAAGAAAATGTGTATCGGCTTGAGAAAGACGTCGTCTAGCCTGTAATAATATCTGCATTTCAGCCTCTTAATGAGCTCCTAAGAGACAGCAGGCACCCAGAGCTGGGCATGGACAGGAGTCCTTGGCTTTGTCAGTTTAGTGACAATTCTGAGGACAGCCTTTGTTTACACTCCGTGATGGGGGAGGGGCAGAGAATGAGCCTGCATTATCTAGGGGAACTTCTCCTGCCTGAGAAATGCTGAGAGCAAAACTTATTGTTATGCATGTTGCTGAAAACAAGCCTTAGCTGCACTTTACAGTTGGACTTTATCTCCCAAAACTCTTGAGATTTCCCAAGGTGAGCTCCCCTCCCCTCCCCTCCCCTAACACACAATTCTTCCTTGTACTCAGGTGTCCAAGGAAGGGTATTTATTATGATTCCATTTCAGAGTGGTTACATTTATCTTCATGCCTCTCAGAATTCACTCTTTTCCCTTGCCCTGGGGTTAGAGCTGGAAGGCATGGAAGGCTGATATGCAATTCTTTCTCCTGCACATTTTCTATGTTATGACTCAGCCTTGCTGTCCTGAAAAACAATTACACTAGGAAAGTGCTGCTACTTGAAGGAATAGCAACTGATTATGCCAGCTCAAAAATGTCTCTCAACATCAGCAGTTTCAGAGCTTTATGCTTTCCTAAAATAAACAAAAATGTTACTGTTTTCCTTCATTAAAATGAACCCCTTGATATATTATGTCAATAGCATGTTCTGCTCAAAACTGGCCCTTTGGTGCAGCTAAAGAGCCAAAGAGAGCTGCTTTCAGTACAGAAGAGGAAAAAGGTTGCTTGGTTTATGAGATGCGAAAGACAGTTCAAACTCATAAAATGTGACCCATTTGCACTAATTATTGCTGGTAAAATGAATGCACTGTGTAGAACTGTGACAATTTTCAAGAGTGAAACTCCAGCGTTAGATTTAAATGTATATGCAAAGACGGGAGGGCAGCGTGTCCAGGGCCCTCGCATTTGAGTTATGTTGCCCTTCACCCCTGACTCCTGTTGGACACTGGCCAGCTAGGACCCCCTTCAGGTGTGAAACACCTGCCTGCACAGGGTAGGGCCAGGCTGCCGCAGGCTGGGGAACAGGGCATGTCACTGAGTGCGGCTGATGCCTCTGTGAAAACAGAGTTGCATTTCCACTGTGACGTTCGAAGCCCGATGCTCAGAATTCCTCAGGCGACTTCATCATCCACCAGTAATTTCTGTCCCGCTATTTGTAATATTTCTACTGTGAAGATGGAGTTAAAGGTTGTAAAGGGCTTTCACTTTTCCAGAAAAGCACCGAAAGTCTGTGGCATTATCATTTCATTCGCACCGAGGAAGCTTTAAAGTGGCATTTGCCTCTATCCTTCGAATGTCAATAGAGATTATTACAAGTATATCAAACAAATGAAAATAGCAGAGTGAAGCGAAAGGGGTAGCACAGTGTGATTGCATGACATTGGTCTCAAAGTTGCAGGTAATATCTCTCCAAAATAAACTCTGACAAATAATCTGTGCTCATTTGGAATTTAATAGTTAAATCAGGCCATGCTAAACAGACAGGCAAATAAAATAAAATATGTAAACATTATGCCCAAGGGAAGGCATACATAAGGGAGGAATCAGGAGTGAAAAAAATATGATGATGTGACAGAGCATCACTTCCTCTGAGATGAGGAAAATGAAAGGAGAAGGGAAGGTATAAGTTATTGGCAGACTGTTTTCCTAGCTAGCTATACGCTGGCCTGTTTGCAACTCATGCAAGCAGGGAGCTGCATCTGTAACTTGTAGGGTGGAGATACACTCCACTGATGACGCTTAAAAGCCTTATTACCTCTCTAGGTTTCAATTGGCTGTGCTATGTGATGGCTAAGACCGGGACTAACGTGTCCTGCTAGGTATAAAGGGAAGTGGTAAAACTGTGGATCTCTGAAGGTCAGTGACACCTTGGTGGGTGACATCAGAAGAGATAAGGGATGTCTATCGTAGCAAAGCCAACAGGCTCTGAAAGGGAGTACCGATCCGATAAACCTCTTTATAAGCCACTGTTCCTGTTTTTGGATGATATGTGAAGACAGAAGTATTTTCTAACATAGTAAAAAATGGATTTCCTACAGTGTTTTAGTGCCAGGCTAACATGAGGTGTAATATATGTGATGTAAGTTCGATGCTATATAAGGCAATCATCAGACTTGACGGCTATGCAGCAATATACTGTAGATCAACACTTGTTTAGTTGTATAAAGGGAAAATTCATAATTCGGATTAAATGCTTTGATCACCAATATAACTTTTAAATGAATGAAATTTTAAAAATGGAATAACATTATATACCAAGGGAAGAGAGAACATATCTCCTTAGGTCAACAGCAAAACTACTTTGGACAAAACTTCCCAAATATTGAACACAAGATACTCAAAGAGTAGGATACAATAAGGATGTTTAAAAAAAAATCTATTATAATGTATAATGTATATCCCCTTCTGCCCAAAGAGAACTCAAAAATACACCCATATGGAAGAAATAAAAAAATAAAACTTTGCCATTTCCAACAGCTAAGAGGAATCAGGAAAATCACTGAACACTTTGATAACTCCCTGGAGTAAAGTTTAGGTACTCTTAGAAGCTATTTTTTTTTTATTTATGGTTGAAAAGAGCTAGTAAAATTAACCAGAGGATTCTGAGTTACAAAAAGCCCTTGAGATTTTGAATGATTTGCCATGTAAATTGCCTGAGATTCTAGCTCAATTTCAGTCATTTCAGGCTGACCCAATGCTGACGCTGCTCCTTGCCGGGGAAATGCCTGTTTCTCTCGTGAAAGCATCTTCTGTTTGTGCCTCCCGTTTCGATCTTTGTTCTTTCACTCACCATACTTTAGGTTTCTTGTTGAGAGGAGCACTTGTCACCCACAGTTCCTCTGACACCCCTCTCCCAAACCATGGACATCAGCGTGACATTAATGGAAGGTGATCTTTTCAAAACTCCGAGACACTCTTGAAAATGAAATCCACAGTGGCTTTGCGTTCCATTGTTGAAAAATATTTATAAAACAGAAATAGTACAGGCATATTTATCATCCATCAGAGTCCATTACATCATATGGTTGTTTTAAGAATAGCATTGGATTTTGTGAGAGGCTGACCTCTGTCTTTTAGGGAAAAATGCATGTGATATAAATTCAAATGTTTTAATATTAACATATTTGATTTGTTAAAGATAATAAAGCAGTATCTTAGACTTTGCCCCCAAAATCTAGACATATATATGCTTGTTTCTAGTATATTTCATCATGACCTTTTTTAATTTTTAATTTCCTCTTACTGATACACAATGATAATATTTTATATTATGAATAGCTGGCATCTTAGATATGAATATTCTAATGAGCCTAAAAATATTAGTCATCCTTAAAAACAAGCTACTTTAATTCACAATTAATATAGTTCCTTCTTGCTGGAGGTGTAATACTCAGTCCATGTCTTAATATTTACACCATGGAGCTTTTCCTCACAACAGCATGAATTTCTTGTCTGATGAACTTTTTATTTGCTTTAACTATTTGCATACACACTTGCATAGAGTGCTGCACAGTATAACTAATGTACTTGAAGCAATCTTTATCTTCTCTGCCTCCAGTTATAGGGACATTCCCTACAGTGAGCACTGCAGACCTGCCGAGTGGTACCCGAGGTACTGTTTTTTTGCTGTAAGCCCAAATCGGAATGACAAGAGTTTTGCTCTTGTTCCACTGGGGTGTTTTCCTTCCAAAAATATTCAAAGCTATTAGCAAACTACCACAAGCCCTGTTTTCCTGCCAAGGAATGAGGAAATCATTTCCATGGGTTGACCCTTCCCTTCTTGACTAACAGGCATGTGTAGACATCTGCCCGGGACATATGCCAAGCATGATTTCAGGCTCAGGTGTGCCATTCTGAGTACATTTCACTTTATTTTACTAAATTTGCTATTTCAACCAGTCTAAAGTCTTTGTCTAAATTGTCCTAATACTTAAAAGTTTTGAGTCAAAGGGAATTAGGCAATTTAAAAATATTGTCATAATTTCAAATCGCTTATGAAAATAGCCATGTGCAGCTCTTGTAATATGCAATGGAAAACAGTGGTGTGTTTCTGGATTTGTTAATATAGCTTACAAAAAATGATGTTTTGAGCCACAAAAAATGTAAAGCCAAAGAAGAAAGTTATTATTATTTTTTTAAATGTACATGTTAATCCTATTGAACTTGATTAGGTATCTACCAGGCTTGTTTATGGAAACTCATAACGCAGAGTTTAAATGCACCACTCAATTACTGTCTGGTACACTCTGCACGCAAAGCCATGTATGTTTAATAGGGCATTTGACTGGATGTAGTTCAACCTTCAACAACAGTGCTTGTGAAAAACTGCAAAAGACATGTTCTGGTGTGTGGTATCTATCACTGGCCTCTCAAGTACTGAGAAAAGAATTTACTCTTTGCTTTGATTTAGTAATCAACCCAATTTACAAAAGCACTTGCTAGGTCCAAAAACTGTTAATGAGTCCTTTGGGAACAACAAGAAAAAACACACATTAATGTCTCCCTCCTATTTCCTCAGGATGGCTATTTTGTGATATATTTGGGTTTAAAGAAATGATAACTAAGACAGGAAAGAAAAAAATTACACCTTAATATTCTATATCTTTTAAGAACATAGAAAATTTCTTTTGGGCACATTTAATTGTAATTATAGGATCTCTGTTCTTTTATGTTCTCTTTTTATTTTCTAACATTTTGTGAAAATGATGAAAAAGGTCAAGTTGCTATAATCTTCAGTCATTTCATAGGTTTTATTATATATGAAACTATTCTTGAGGATAAGTTGAATTGGAAAAATTCTTAAATTACAATGTTGTTAATCTCTTAAGTACAAAATTTACTGCGAAAGTATTATGTCTGATCTTAGGTTTATCTTTAAAAAATCATAGTTTTAGTAAAGGGAGAAATATTGGAAAAAGTAGGCATTCGTACAGAATTAAAAAAAGGTGCTTTGCCCATTCTTGGTAACAGATGTGGCACCCTGTATTGATCAAGACTCTGGAGCTATCACAAATGTTGGCAGACGTAGAGAGGCCACACTGACTCCATTTTGTCCCGGATACATCCGGTTGACAATGTTACGGGAAAAACAAGTGCAGGCCTTAAAACATCGCCCCCACCCCAAGGTAAAAACATGAGGTCCTGTAAGGACAAGAAGCAAACAAGTTATATAATCTGAGCATGCGCAATTTGAGTTTCTTTGTTCTTCACCTCAGTAAAAGCTGCTTGCTTAGGCTGGCTGAGTGGCAGCCATTCTGCTGACCCTTAGTGTGTGAGGCCATTTATTTTTCCTCTGCTTGCAGAACCCCAACAGGCAGGGCTTTGAGCTAGAATTAAGGGCTCACTGTGTGTACATTTGGGGCCTCGGTGTTATTAGCAAAGATTTTTATTAAAAAGAAGGCTGTTTTATATGTATCCTGGGACTGTTCTCAATTAGTATAGTCTGCCAACTGAAGAAACTCCATTAAAACCAAGGAATCCCTAAAGGTCTCTTCTGAACTATCAATGTTAAAATAAATTTCTATGTAGTTTTCTGTAATTTACCTACTACTCAGAAACATGTAAGTGTAGGCAGACACCAGCTATGTTATGTTCCCTATTCTACATGTGAACTTAGCACAGACTGGATTGAATGAGTAAATCAGTACCTGAATAAAACAACCAAAATAAAGACTAAGCATGAATAGTATCTATTTAGGAAAAAAGTCTGCCTTGAACCTGGGTGTCTGCTCTATGGATATCTGAGTCTTGGTCTCAGATGATTCACTCAGAGGACGGAGACACAGACCCATACTCCTTTGGCATTTAATCTTCCTAAACCCCCTGGTCAAAGGCCTTTGGGTGACTCCAAGAGATTCATTTCACAGAACTCTGCCTTTCTTCAACTGATTATTACCGAGTCAATCAGCCCTAGGATTGCAAGCATTTCTTTCTTTTTTTTTTTTAATTTTTTTTTATTTAAAGAGAAAAAAAAAACAGAAAAAAAGTAGAAATATTACAGAATTTCAAAAAAAAAAGGATAAACAGTAAGAGATCACTGGTTGATAAATTACATATTGTCCTTTTAGAAATAGTTGTTCAAGTTACAAAATTAGAGCATACAAAATAGACATTCAAGCAGTGAGACTGCAAACAGATCTGTTCAACAATCCAACAAGAACTTAGAAGTATGGTTATCAATCCTACACACTTAAATATTCATGCAGTTATATCTTTTTTAGCACTTCCTATTTCCTCTCTTTTTTTACAATAGCAATTATGCATTTTTAAAAATTTTTATTTAAAAAGAAAAAAAAGCAAAAGAAAAAGGGTAGCAAGAATACAGAATTCTAAAAGAAAAAAAACCACTAAGAAATCACTAATTGATAAATTACATATTGTCATTTTGGATGTAGTTGTTCAAGTTACAAAATTAATGGATACATAGTAGACATTCTAACAGTGAGACTGCAAACAGTTCTGCTCAAAGATCCAACAAAGATTCAGCAATATGGTCATCTATTTTACACACTCAAACATACATGCAGTTATATCCCTTAGAGCTCTTTCTTTTCCTCTCTTTTTTATAATAGCAATTATACATTTCTTTAATGCTGCTTTTAGGTTACTGTATTAGCTTTCTCATCACTGAGACATCACTGAGCAAACTCCCACAGCTTAAAGGAAGAAAGATTGATCTGTCCATGGTTTTAGTCCATGGTGTGCTGCCTCCAAGGATGGACATCCTGGTAGAGGGGTGTGGTGGACCAGAGCTGCTTAGTTCATGGCAGCTAGGAACCAGAGCAGGGGAAGATGCCAGAGTGGACGAGGTGAAGGGTCACCCCTCTGTCCAGACACATTGAGAAGTGTGTTCCATAAATCCCGCGTGGATCCTAAAGCCGGTCAAGTTGGCACTCCACACTGATGGCACAGCTCCCTTACAGGAATGAGTCCAGGGGACAGGCTGTAGGCAGGGAGCGCGGGGCTCAGTGGATGGAGCCTTGCTTCCCATTCTTTTTCTTTTCATCTCTCTCCTCACCCCTTGAGATCATGTGCAACTTCAGATTACCTTTGTGTGAAGCTTGTGATATCACACATCCACAGACGGAACTGTGGGAAGTGCCATGTGGTTTGGGGGTACTACTGGTGAGCCCTCACTTAACATACTGATGTAGAAGCCATGTCTCTTCCCAGCCCACATTAAGGTGCTTCTCTCACTAGATGTAAAGAGCACTTTCTACATGGCTCAGTGGTTTTACTACTGGTGGAAACATCCCATTAGATTTTCTCATCAGCCCATAAGTAGAAGAGAAATTCATTATGTGAAGAGAGACAAAGTAAAGGTTTACACTATGATCAATCAGTGAGTGGTAATGCATCCTGTTTCTCTTGCTAGGTAAACGGCCCCTGAAATGTAGCAACAAAAGAATTTCTGGAATCACAAAAATAACTCCCCAAATATGCACACTTGGAGAGGTCATTAATCATAATGTTTATCATGCTTTATGAGTATATGCTTAGCAGGTTAAATTCCATAAAATTCCTGAAGCCTAAACAGCTTATATGAGTAACAGCTGGCTTACTATAGTTCTAGGTAGTTCTGTGGTTTCATTAACTTAGTGTTTAGGTTTATTTCTGGGATTATTTCAACTTTGCAATTCCATAGTTGAAAAAAAATCTGCATCAAGATTGATATAAGGGCTACTTCTTAGATCAGTGAAAGGATAGTGGACTAGAGTCTAGTCCCAAGCAGCAATGAGAGCTTAGGTAAGTGATTTATTCTGTCAGGGTCTGAGTTCTAAATGTGCAAAAGATGGTTTGTGCTCTGGGATTTCTAAAGTCTCCATTAAGTGTGACTGAGATCTGAAGCTCTACTTTCACAGCTGGGGTCTGCTTCTTCCAAGATTCAGAATAATGGGGTACACTATGTTTCTTTGTTTTTTGTGCTTAGGGATCAAACTAGGACCTTTACAGCCTACGTGTGTGTTCTACCACTGAGCTATAAACCTAACCCCTATGATGAAAGTTTTAAAAATTTTCCTTCCTGGACACCCTCAATTTCCATGTTAATTTTTAAAATGTTATTTACACAAATTTTCTTATCTCTATTCTCTATGTTTACTACTTCCTGAGTTTCCTCTGTCTCTGACTGCATATTCTTTTAATTAAAGCCACAATGGATTCTAAATAGAAGATCATTTTAAGTTTCAATAACAGTGAAGTGATAAGAACCTGAATATGCACATGAACAATGGTAAAACCATTTTAAAAAAGAGTACTTTGAATCAGAACCTATAGAAACCTGCCCAGGAAACCAAACCCTTATCTACAAGTAGCCAATGAAATCAGCCCTCTAGATTAGACTTAGAGTCAGACTGCAGCTTCTGTTAATCCAGAAAGATGAACAATTTCTTTATTAATTGGTCCAAAATGACTCAAGATTTGATAACAGATAACCGCCCTAATTTTTGTGCTACCTTCCAGCTGAGTGACCAACTAAAGAAAGCTCAATATGCTCCCATGACCATCACTGTGGACGCTCTGCCTCTCAGCCTCCTGCTTACAGCCTCCCTTTGCTACAGTTTCGCACCAGGGCTGAAACTTCCTTTCTATACTAGGGAGCTGTCCGACTTTCCTTCCTCCTTTGGTCTCTGTCAGAAAGCAGACTCTGTAGGTGACTCTGGATACACAGCGTTTGCTTATTGTCTTTTGATTGCTCTTTGTTTATTTTTCACAGTGGGAATAAAAAGAGAGAAAGCACCGAGCTTCAACTAGGTGCTGAGTTGGGGCAAACTTTCTACATTTCCTGGGTTCCTTATTAAAGTTCTTGTAGCTATTATCTAAAATTATATATTAAAACCTGCTGTGCTCCTGCATTTCTAACATTCATCTGCATCTTGCATGTGGGTGTATTCCATTTTCTTGGAGGAAAATAAGACCAAGAAGTCCCTCAGCCTGTTTTATGAATATTCACTCTAAATACCTATGGCCCCATCCATTCAGTTTCTCCTTCCTTCTGGTTACAAGCAAGACTAGACATTTCTTCTGTGCAGGGCTCAGAATCCCACTGTGCCCAAACTTCTCAGTGTAGACCTACAGATTATGTGCCACTCTTTCTGGTATCTTCGATCTTTTCTCCTCATTGCTTTCTACAAACATCTAGAAACATCCAAGGCTCTACCACCTTAAACTTTTCTCAGTTCCTCCCCTAACACAAGTCCCTTTCAGTTATTAATCTTTTTTTTTTTTTTACATTAAAGCCCAAATATTGGAATATCTTCTTGTCCATTTCCAATCATGTACAGCCTGCTGCAGGTTCCTCTCTGTTAACTTAGTAAAGCATCCTAAGATCACCAGTTCCTTTTTTGATCCAAACACAATGCAAATGTGTGCCTGGTACTATGACCAACCATACAGGAAACCCTCATATTTCTAGGTTTCTTAATTTTAAAAATAGCTCTTGATTGTTGAGCTACGCATTGGCATAGAGTTTTCCTCAAATTAACAATACATTCCTCACAACAACCTGAGGAAGGAAGTAATTACTACTGCTACTGCCGTGTGGAAATGGGGATTCAGAGAAGGCTAAACATCCCCTACAAAGGTTAAACATCATGTCCTCCCTCTGAGGTATCAACACCATCAGAAAAATGCCCCGAAGAATTCTTAGGGTATTTCCTGGCATGTGAAAAAGAGCTTGGTATTTGTTGGGTATTATTATTTTTTTTCTAATCATCTAACAGTGTCTAAAATGTAAAATGTACTTAATAAACATAGCCTGATTAAATGTGTCAGAGAGGTCATAATAATGATGTGCAAGTGATTTATTTTGGGGAAAGCTGTGTCCTAAGGCTTTCAAGGCAAGCAAAGGAAGCATTTCTTTCTAACCTGGAGGCACATGGAGGGTTTCACATGGTCACACTGACTTTGGAAATGCATAACAAAAGTGATTTTATTTTTCCCTTCTCCATAGCAATTACCCATCCATTTCTAAAAAAGAAAAATTACAGTGAGTGTTTTATGGTTATAATCTTTGTCAGAAAAGGATTTGCCTTCATCTCATTAAGGCAAATATTAGTTTGCAGGTATGAATGGAGAGGGAGAGCAGCTGTATTTTTTTTTTCTATCACTGATGTGCATAAATTTTGAAATCCATGTGATTTAAATTTAAAAACCTGCTATTCTATGAAAATAAAGTGTAATTACAGAGTTGAACAAAACAAAAGGGGAAATAAGAGCATAGATTTGCTGATTTATTACCCTGCTTGCCCTCCTCCTGGAATCAGTTTATGCTGCATAGAGAAAACAAAGACAGCTGAGGAACAGTAGGCCATTCACACACATGATAAGGAAAGGCAGCCCTTCCACTTCAGGAACTAAGCCAAGGCAGAAAAGTGAAGTGTCACACTATAAATACGATACTGTATCAGAGCTCTTTACATAGCTCCATTAAAATGAAAGTGTTTGTATCTATTTATCATTATGCCTCAATATAATTATATTCATAGGCATGTTTCCCCCAGAGGTAGTTGCCAGTTAGCCAAAATGTTCTAGGAAAACTTGTTTATCAACTGGAAGGTATCTTTGCTTAGTGTGAGAGCAGAGATGTGGTACGATACATGGACACTGTATTACTTTAATGGTATTTCCTTAAGGAAAGAAAATTACACTAGAATCAGGTGAGGGTAGCAGGGAGCATAGGATGTAAATAGTGCAGATCTCACTGAGTTCTGGCTCAAGGTAGGCTATAAGCAAAATTTTTGATAAGCAACCTGTAAACTGACAAAAAGGAACTTAGAATCAAATTTGGAGGGGGCAGGAAAAGAATCACCTGGACAAACTAACAAATGCAGGTATCACAGCTGGATGTAGTGTCTTTCTGGATGTCATACAGAGGTATGAGGATATTCTAAATTTCTCATGAAAGTTATCAAGAACACTCCTTATATAGCAGGTCCTATAAATCAATATACAGGAAGCATGTTTAAAAATACAAACAAAAGAATACTACATTATATCTTAGCAGACTAAACGTTACTAATTTATATCTCTGAGGATAGGATCACCACTGAAAAACAGAAATGGAGATGTTTCCTTTATTCAAGTGAATGTTTCAAAAGTCTGCAAACAACAAAAGCTAAATGTCTTAAACATCATAAAACCAGAAAGTACTGAGTTCAGTAAGAAGGGACTATGGGAGCTCTGGAGCAAAAGAAGCAAGAGTTTACTTCTCCCTGGAGATGATGTGACATCAAGTGCTCTACTCCATTCCCCATCGGGGACAATGGTGCTGTGTGTTACATACCTAGGAAAGTGAACAAAGCATGGGGTGAAATGGAGTTGTTTGTTGGACTCAGATCTTTGAAAAGAATGTCCAACAATTACCCTTGTGGATGTTTAACTGGAAAATACATCATATTTAAGTTAGAAAAATACAAACATCCTATAGAAAGAAAGTAGAATTGGCAGCAGTGTCAGTAGCCGAGTATCAGATGAGCTCCATGTCGGGCGAGGGTATGGTCCAGAGGAGTCACAATGTCTTTCTCTAGAAGTTTCACAGTTTACGGTCTTCATTTAATCCATTTTGGGTTGAATTTTGATGTGAAATAAGCACCTACTTTCATGTTTTTGTATGCGGATAACTTGTGCCAACCATACTGTCATGCTGTCCTTGCTCCATTGTGTGGTGTTGGTGCCAGGACTGTAAATGCATAGCTTTAGCTCTAGGCTGTCCTGTATGTTTATTGATCTGTATGTCTGTTTTTATGTCAGTACCAGGCTCTTGTGACTACTATGGTATTGTGAAGTGTGATACCCCTTGCTTTGTTGTTTTTGTAAAAAGATTACTTTTTACTCTTCAATGGCGTTTTGTGCTTCCATAAGAATTTTATATTCTGTAAAACAAACAAAAAATAATGGTGGGGTTGGAAATTTAATAGAAGTTACGCTGACGCATCATCACTCTGATTATTATGGATATTTCATAATATTCTCTCAATCCATGAACATGGGATAACTTTTCATTCATTTGTGTTGTCAATTCTTTCTTTCAATAATGTTTTTAGTTTTTAGGGTCCAGATCTTTTTCTTCCTGAGTTAAATTTACTCTTAAGCACTTAAAAAATGCTACAGTGAATGGGGCTGATTTCTTTATATTTTTTTTGTAGTTTCATTGTCAGTTTAAAGAAATACTACTCATTAATCATTACTGATTTTGTCCTTCAACTTTACTGAATTCACTTATTAATTTTAATAGGTTTTAGTAGAGTATATGCTGTTTTCTGTATGCAAGACTGGAAAATTATTGACTATACTATCTTACTTCTTTCTTTTTTAAAAATTTATTATTTTTTGGTACCAGGGATTGAACTCACGACCTCCTGCTTGCCAGGCAAGCATTTATGCCACTGAGCTAAATCCCTGGCCCCTTCTTCCTTTCTTGCTTGATGGCTTTTCTTTATCTCAGTAAGGATTTGTACCAGTACAGTTGAAGAGTGCTGAGAACAGGCACCCTTGGCTTGTTCTTGATCTTAGACAAAAAGCTTTAAAATTTTCACCATTGAGTCTGATGGTAGCAATGAGATTCTTTGACATTTCCTTTGTTCTGTCAAGGAATAGCCTTTCTATGCCTAATTTGTTCAGAGTTTTTTTTTTTTTTATTCTGAAAACATGTTGAATTTTGTCAAATTTTGTCTTTCCTGTGTCCATACAGATGATCATATAAGTTTTGTATCACATGATGTGTAACATTCATTGTGTTGTGTAAGTCGAACCACCCTTCCATCTCAGGAATAACTCCTACTTAATCATGTAAATGATCCTGTAATCAGTTTGTTATTTTGCAGTAGATTTTTATATGTATATTTATCAGTGATACTGGCCTGAAGTTTTCTGTTTTGAAGTATCTTTGTTTAGTGTTATTTTCATGGTAGTGAGACTTCTTTATATAAGTATGGAAAAATTTCACTTCTTCAATTAGTTTGAGAATTGATATTAGTTTCTTTTTAAGTACTGGGTAGATTCTTGCTGTGACACCACCTGATCCTACAATATTCTTTGATGAGAAATAGATCTTCTCTTCTTCTCTTCTCTTCTCTTCTCTTCTCTTCTCTTCTCTTCTCTTCTCTTCTCTTCTCTTCTCT